>CABFWB010006393.1:19041-33832 GCA_902151455.1 Timema bartmani
TACTCCACCTTACCTAGTTTTATCGTGCTTTCACTGGCTTGACAGATCACCAAGCTACTCCACCTTACCTAGTTTTATCGTGCTTTCACTGGCTTGATAGATCACCAAGCTACTCCACCTTACCTAGTTTTAAAGTGGGAGTGTAGGGGACGCGAGAAAAGGTATATTTTTTTGGGGTATTTAAAGCAAAAATTCTTGGCCTAAATAAAACAAAAATTGTTCAAGTAGAAACACAGAGTTTAATTTTCTTCATTTGCTGATATCAATAGTTGTTGAATATTTGTTATAAGCATAGCGGCATTAGATGAGAAACTTTTAAATGAAGAGAAAAGGTTGTCATTAAATTCCAGGACACCCTAGACAGATATTTAACAACTGTTGAAGTCAATATGTGAAGAAAATTAAGCTACATGTTTCTACTGGAGCAGTAACTGATTTATTTTGTCCAAAATATTGTTTTGCTATAAAAGTTGGCTTTTCTCACGTTTATTACACTCCCACCTTAACCTGAAGAGAATACAACCCCAGATCGATCGACCAATGGAGAATTCTCCTCCAGGTCAAGAGGTGGGGGAACTCTCCTTCCAGTCCAGACGAGGGAATCCCACCACAGCTACTCCAGCAAGAGTGGTTCCTAGACCTGTTTACTCCCCCTTTCCTCTGCTTCCTCCTTTCATTTGAACGTCAACATGTTTTTTCATCTCTCTATTTCATCTAAAGACAACTACTCTCCTTCTACTATCCACTGTCCTTTAACTTCTATCTTTCATTGTACGACACTCCTCATCATATTTTCACCACTGTCAGTCATCATCTATCTAACTTTCACCTACTAGTCCCTCTCGCTTTCGTTCAGACTGTAATATCCAAATGGGAGGATTGGGAAAAAACACTATTCTACGTGACAAACATACAAAGAGGGTATGATAATTCACAGGGAAATAAAGATAGGCCTAAATGCTAAAGACTAAAGTTAAATAATTAATATAATTTCATTGAATATTTATATTTTAAGATTATCATGTGCGCTAGGTTTCATCTCCTGGACTCACACACACTCACACACACGCACATACACACATTCATAGAATATAAAGTAAGTTTTCATAAAGTATGTTAATAATGAGAAAAAAGATTAAAATTTACAATGAATAAGAAGCATTTTCACTTAGAGAAAATATATTATCATACGTGATCACACCTCAGCCCAAGTCCTACCATTTTATGAAATCATACTCCTCACTTCCCAGATACGTAATACCGCATTTCGAGGCAATGAAACGACGTCTAAATCCTAAACCAAGATTTTTTAGCAGGTAGTCAGGATCTCATTAAACGGTCGAATACATTTATAAAGGATACATCGTCATCGTTGTCCTCATTTTCTTCTTATCTTTTTAAATGAAGAATGTAACTTGTTTGATTCTTCTCGATAGTTAACAAACTCTTAACTCGATCGCGTTCTTCCTGGTCGACTTAGTATTATGCTATGCATAAAGCTTTCTCGTCTAGAATGTCCTCATCGGCCTCATCAACGGACAGTATGTGAAGTATTTCACCCTTCAACCTTAAGATGATGCAGGTTTCTGAGTAACCCTACACAGAATTACCGGGAGGATACATGCTCGGATTATGACTTCCTGGCCAATGGAGAGATCCATTGTGTGACTCACTGTAGCCCTTCTTGTCCTCTTCGATGTAGAAGATTGACTCTCCGTCCTACTCATAGTCTCCAAACTGTAGGTAATCTATCCAAACATTTTGAATGCGATGAAACTCTCGTCTGAGATCACCTTTATACTCCCCTTGAGAGGGGAACTTTACAAGACGAGTGCTTCTCCACTACCTAAACGATGTTAGTCGCGTAGATCCACAAACTATGAGTAAAGTAAAACCTTAAAAATTAGACGTACACCCTACCTCTAGTACATCTGATAATCTTCTCAACGAGGTAAGCATCCCGATGCGGTGTCTTCCCGGGCTCCTTGGCGTGTAACCCTCCCTCCTCTAATATATTTGAGTAGAAAGGTCCTATGAGTCGTCTAAGCAAGCTTACGTATCATGAACAGTTCCACTGATCAGCGTCCAGTCTCTCCCCCTCCCCCCACCTTTAGGAAAACATGCTTATGTTTACTGATCCAAACGATAACACCGACACCAGCCGGTCTAACAAGCCACTCTTGCAATAGACTAGACTGCCGGTGAAAGGTAGATTGAGGTTTATATCTTGGTCGGATGTACTGAGGGTGGTTTTTCCATAAAGGTTATCCGCTCTCCCTCCACGCTAGTGCGAGTACAATTCCTCTCAATATAACCTTCTTGGTCTCTAAAACCATTAGCTTAGTGAGTGTAGTCTATAGTATATAACCCGAATGGTTGCTAAAATAAATAATAATAAATGATATCGCTGACTTTAAACTTGTTTGGTGTAGGATCAATCTTTTTGGCATGCAGATGTATGGTACGTAAAATTACGTCTTCCTTAACGTCTATCAGCCTCATCTTGTTAGTTGAGTGCACCCTCCGGTTGTATTCGCAGAGTAACGACTCAGTAATATTGATCTACTGATACTATCGTCTAGTGGTGAATCTTGTACACATCATATTCTTGGCGTTCGATTGAATGAATCCACGACGCTAGCCTTGACGTTGCTCTATGTCGAATGGGATACTACATATTTCCCCATAAGAGCTTTGAAATATACCTTTTAAAACTCTTTGCAATTATGTCAATCGGCAGATGACGCACAAGAGGTAAACATTATGAAGTCACCTGTCGAAGGACGTACATCAGAGTCACAGTAACGTTCTTCCCTGTCTTAGCTTTGACTGGTAGAGCCCAGTAACCTTTGGATTAGACGTCGATGAGAGTGAGATGATACTTGTATCCCCTATTCGACGAGAATAAGGTATCATCTCAATTAGATATACCTGTAGTAATTCGTTTAATCCTCGTACATTGAAATGTCTTTTAACAAAATGATGTTTAGCAAGCTGATTAAGTTCACGTACAATATCCTCATTAGCAGATAAGATCATTATGTAAATCAACAGAAAATAAATACTTTTATATAATAAGTTCGTCCTCGCTTAATTCTATGATTATCAAAACGATCCCGTTGCTGTGCTGAATTACCTGTCTCAGTCAAGGCATGCCAGAGTCTTAATTGATCGACCAATTCATTTGGATTGTCCCAATAGGTTAAATCGGTACCTCTTCCTTCCCCCATCTTGTATATAGCTTTACCCTCGAGCTTATCCTTCTCATGGAACATAGTTTCGATGAGGCGTAAATACTTCTTTCTTCCTTTGAGTAATTTGAAATGATCGTAAGATTCGTTCCTGAATCGATGCTCATTTGTTTCCCCGAGAATAGGCTTGCACACGATGAGATTCTCTTTGGTGTGATTTTTTTTAGAACCACGTCTTACTACCCATTAAGAGCTAAACGCTTATGTATAAATTATGCTAATAGGTCTAGGAGTTATAAAGATGGTATTTAGAGGAGATGAACCCAAATTTGGATGAAAGGAGAGTGGAAAAGATTTTGGAAAAAACTCTCTATACACCCAACCAAAATTCGAACCTTGATATCGCAGTCATTGATAGTCTAGTCTACTACGAGAGTAGCACCTTATACCATGAGGCCACCTAAGCGAGTCTTACTGTAATTTATAGGCACTTTTCTGAGGAGTAATTTTAAAGGTTCTTGGGTTTAAGGAACCATGATATTATCAAGAATAAGAGTACCATCCCTATACGTGTATACCTGAACCTGGTCGTGCTAACATCGTAACGTATATCGTAAGTTCTATTGGAACAATATTGAGCTGTATAAAGATATTAATGTAATACATTTTTGTTATGTATTCTCTCTGGTGAGAGTTTCCCATCCTATTTCTCAACCTTCTCAAGATCCAGTTGAGGTTCCGCAGTCATATTCACCACATTGCCAGACGTTCTATTTCGTCCATAGTGTCCAAAAGTCAGTGTCCTTCATAAGCTGTCTAATCCTAGGTCCATAGAATACTCCCTTTTTATCTTAACTTCAGATAAAACTGGAAATTTTCGGCTTAAATACTTGAAGCATAGACCATTCTTCTCCAGCAATTCTACGAATTATTTAATGATCCCAAGTTTTATATGCAAAGGAGGCAATAGTAATTTTTAGGATCAACAAGACTGGCACGATTGATATTTTTCCCCCCAGTATTAAACTTCTCCTAGGCCATTCTTTAGTTGTCCAATGTTTATCCCTACTTCTACTGTCCCATTCACATAAAAAACAAGGACATTTTGTATACCCTCCTTGTTGGCTTAGTAAGATACCGGAAACCAATAGCCATTGATGTTCCTGATAGTTAATTTTTTCTAAAATGGTTTAAGATTTTTATATGTTTCTTTCAGAGAAATAGAATGCGCAACTGGAATCGATGGTAATGCACTTCTATTATGCAATAAAACTGCTTTGAGACTTCTTTTAGAAGCGTCAATAAATAATCGCCAGTCATTATTATCGTAAGCAAGTTCTCCCAGTTGAAGAATTAAACCAGGTGTGTCACAACAATAAACTAACTGGTCTTCCATCTTAAAGAACTTACTAAATTCTTCCTCTCGATTCCTGCCAGTAAAATGTGATTTCTGGTGCCAGCAGATATTTTTCTTTTAATATCGATCCCAGTATCTCACTCTTGTCCTTGGTAAGACCGAAGAACCGTACAAAATCATTCAACTCGGTTTGAGTAAAAAGCTGAGGCTTATCTTCGTTGGTGAGGGGTGAAAAATCATCATCAACGTTAACATTTTCTGTAGACTCAGAGGAACATGACTGCTCAATGTCCTCTAGTTGAGTCGGTGGGAGAGATATTGGAACAAATGGTCCATGTGGCACAGGTCTTATAGCCTTCTGGTTATTTGATTTTCGACTTATTCATTTTGTTGTACCCCGATACATTACTCAAACAGAAGTAACAATCATCGTAGTGATGTTTTGGTTCTCGCTATATCGTGGGGATCCCAAACGACATAGATTTTCGTCATTATTCTACAATACATATCAGTGCCTTAGTCCTTCAACACATGTTTTACATGCAGTATGTGGAGCACAATTATTATCATGATCTCCCAATTACTTTTAAAACACGCAAAATACACTTCATTAATAAATAATGTAACTATATTTTTCTGTCTTCGTAACAAGTACTAGCCGCATATGAAACAGATATTCTCCAGATGGTCCACACATTGCCACCATGTTATTGTTAACTATGTAGAACTGTATACACAACACAAAGCAAAACTAAAAAATAGCACCGAACTGTTAACTGTTAAGGATACTACACTGCCAACGACCGTGAGTAATGAATAGCAACTGAGGTGTTATGTTAAGATGCACTTCCCTCCAAGGAGCCGGGTTTATCCTATTAAAGATAGATGTACATGAGCTGGAACTTTTCTCCTGAGTCACCGTAGACAGATTTATTTCCGCATTTCATGGTCACGCATGGATAAGATTACAGTCACCGAAACTTTTAAACCCTTGGCAAGATAAAGATATGGAACTCAGGGGTAAGAAAGCAAACAAGGGATGGTTTGTTTGGTGGAAATATATCCACGAAAATCACTCGTGTGTGCTAAAATTATTAATGTTTAACTATATTTGTATCATTATTACAGCAATTATGACTATATATATATATATATATATAGTATTCAGTATGATTAATAAAATATTGAATAAAATAAAATATTGACGTGTTATGACAAAACCGTTGGCATTTTCGAAATCAGCACATCTTTTTACGTAAAAATCACTTATACCAATAGAATCATCGCAGGCCAGTGTAATTTGTAATCAAGTATGTCCTTATATGTTGAGTATACGCTTGTAAACCCTATTATTCTACAGATGATACACTCACCTTCAAAATAAATGATGGTCGTTTTTCTATGTCGTGAGATAGCTTTGTACTCCAGCACTAGATTGGTCTTGGCAATGCCCACCAAATTCTTGTTGGAGATAATTGAAATGCAGATAGGAGACACTGACTGAAGAACTTTTTATTTGTAGCTTTGAGGTTCGTAATGCGGTAGCAAAGCCCAATATCAAGATCGGGGATTCTATTTTTAACTATATCGTTGCTCTTAAAGTGCTCGAAAGAATAATCATGTATGCCTCAAGATGATGATACTCATCATCATTTTCTTCAATTTTCGACCTGGTGGAACCACTGTTCGACCAATCAGCATGAATAAAGGTATCAAAACAAGAAGACGGAATCGTTTTCAATGTATATCAATTAATTGTGTTTCATAAATATCATAAAATGGTGGGAGTTTAATTACAATTATCTATACAGTCAAACCAAATGATGTAAAATTATATTATCTGAAACAAAAATGGAAAAATTCTGATAAACATTTAAGAAGAGCAACAGGTCTTGCCAAACAAAATAATTAAACAGTGGTGGAAGCCCATCCTAATCTCGAATCTACTCCTGAGTAAGAGTATCCTAAACTATCACATACGTTGCAGGGTAGTTAGCCTATGTACAATAATATAAAGCATCCTAACATAGTCACAAACTGCACACAAAAGGGTTAACAGACAATTCAGACCTTCATGAGATACGTCCATTCTACAAATACGGCTTCTATGGGTAAAAGGCTCTGGATATTCTAGAATCACAAGATTAAAGTCTTTACAAAGTAGAAGTTCCCACAGCAAGTAAATTCTACAATACATAAAACGGCTCTTTTAAGGGTCACGACATAATCCAAATTCCACGTTTAAGCCGTGAAGTATATTTACACATTAATGACGGTCCAAGAAAAACCCTACCTCCTACTTTCCTACTCAGAGATCTTCAGTAATAATGATATTAAATTGATGATCAGAGGAGATTGACCCAAACTATCATGAAATGTATGTATACACCACTTGAAGAGCCGAGAGAATTTGAATAAACACATGGTCATAACAATCAAACCAAAGTCCTACATTGCAATATCATTGAAGTACATACCCACGGAACTTTAACTTTAACGTTACTCAACGTTGCATTTGAATACTAATAATTTTATCTCAAAAGGAGATGCCTATATATTCGAGGGCCAAATTTTTAGCCATGTGCTATGATCCACCCAGCGCTGACCAAAGTGAGCTAGAGAGAAGGGATGTTGCTTCCAAGCTAGACCTAAGCAAGTTCACTCGGTGTAAAGTGATTTTCTAGTACACTGCTCCAAAAAATGTACTGCTGAGCTGAACCTTAAAGGCAAGACACATCTATCTAATATTCTAGGTTTGTAGACGAATGGGCTAATTTTATTTTTATTTTATTTTCAGAGTATCGGAAGAGAGGTTTATAATTTTTTTTTCTCCTCCCTAGGTCATGTGACCAGATAAAAGATATGATTGTATTTTTCACTCAACGGACGGTTGGTAATTTAGATTATTTTTTAATTAATTGACGGGTAGTAATCGGAGAAAAATATCATTGTGTCTGGTCGATAAAAAGTTCTCACTCAACATCTGAGTAGTTATTGAGGGAATAAAATATTGAGTTTTCACTCCACGGATGGATAGACATAGGAGAAAAAATATTTTTGTGTTTTCACTCCACGGGTGATCTGTCATTTATATATTTAAAAAAAAAATACGTTTCATCTTTACGTCTGGGTAGTCTTCGTGGATTGATAATGCCGCCATAAGTCGTATTGTGCTAGGTGCATTGGTCAACGACCGAAAGGGAATGTGAGAAGCTGATGGCATTCGAAAGGAAAGTTTAGTTGACAAATACTAGGACAAGTACAATAGAAGGTATCATTAGGGAGGGTCAAGAAGAATAAAGAGTCGTATGCAACAGTAAGTACCTCCATCTGGAAACTTTGCAATGAATGAATAGGACGATTTAAATTACTAAAATTAACATTAATTTATCTGTCAGTGAATATTAGGTAATAAAAAAAAATGCAAAGAGATAACCAGAATTTTAAATATGTTGTTACTACATAGGCTTATATGACTTGCGTGATTATTATTTTAATGCAATACAAAATTATTATCTGATTTGAGATACAAAGGTAAATTTATTAGAATAATATTGTTTGAAAACGCCGATTGCACATTAAAATAACATTGGTTAACCTTTTGAAGAAATTAAATTACAAATTATAGAATAATATATTCTATTTTTATAAAGTTATCTCTTCATTCAAAGACATATGTTCAAGAAATGTAATATCAGAATGTAAATAAACTCACCCGTCTACAAGAGGCACGTCCCTGAGTAATCTTCTGACAACTTGTAACCTCTGTTGGTGATTGGAAGGACCCATGAAAGACAAGGCTAAAGGCACTCCCAGCCCAGCCCCCAAGGCTGACAGCAGCAGACATACAAACATCCATATGTACCACGGTTTGAACAGCGAACTCACAGTTTCTAAAATATAGCACAATTGTTGATTACGCCTACTATATATTCTGTCAGTGATCCAATTACAATAGTTTAATTCACACTCATACAGAGTAAAAAAATAATACGTCATTGGTTTAAGTGGAGTCTGCTATATGTTCTATGCAAAATATATTAACCCAGAATCTAATAGAGGTAGCTCACACAAGACAATACAGCTTTAATACAACACGATATTTATTTGTTGAATTAGTGTTTGACAAGCGTGATATGCATAATAAATAAGGTTATTGTTTCAACACACTGCACACATAATACAGAGCTAGATTGGGGATTAATAAATGCACTAGGTGAGACTAAATCTGACAAACTAAATACCTGTAGTCTTCTTTGAAGGTACTATTGGCCAATGTCCAAGATATCATATGGATCTGTCTATTCTTTAGTTCCGGTTATTGTACTGTACATTGAAACCATAAAGCGTTAGAATTGTCACATCATTTTTAATAGGAAACGGTTCATCCTGTTAGATGAAGTTCTGTCAGTCATTAAACGGGAATGCTTTTGTATTTTTAAGTGATAAAAATTTATAAGTTTTTAAAATAAGTTTATAAGGACTTTAAACATCTTGTGCCGTATATAAATGGTAAAACAAGTGCTATAGTTAAAATTGGGGTATTAAGGCATAATTATTAACAGCTAAGTTTATACTACAAGTGAAGGGCGTTGTGCTGTAATCCTATGTGTGACATTTAAATAGTTTGTCTGAATATGAAGACTATAGTATTTTGTTATTTAGTATTGTTTTAAATAAAAACTAGAGATAATAATAATATCTCAGTGTCAACACTCCACCTCTTCCCCCCAGCCCCTGTCTCCCAGTCGAACTCATTATTCTCTAGGTCTCTGTACACTTTTGGGATTTATTTATACATTAATAGGAGTGAGAGAAATATAATCTTAGTAAATGCCCCTGAATTTGTTTGTAAGGAGAGAGGACAACTATTAAAGAAAACCTAGCCTCAGTACACGCTACTGGGATTATAATACCGATATTCTGGTCACAGGAAATACAGTACAAAACGTGAGTAGCGCGTTAGAACATGCGACAAACCAATTCGATACTTTTAAGGTTATGGAATTCAGGGGAAGCAAATTAAATGTGTTGTGGCCACTTTTTATGTAGTAATTAAAAAGTACAGCTTAGGAACAAACATATGTTACAGGGAAAACATAAAAAGACAAAGAGCAGAATGTCAGTGTAAGCGAACAGCTTTGTTTCTTATATGTGTTGGGGCCAAAAACTCTAAAGAAAGAATTAGTATGCGACAGCCTCACCAACATGGACGTTAAGAATAATAAATCAGGGATTAAATAGAGGTAGAGCAACATCATTTAATAGGAAACAGTTCATCCTATTAGATGAAGTTCTGTCTGTCATTAAACGGGAATATATATCCTTTGTTACTGCATTCACTATGTAAGTATATTATTTTACTTTCCATTTTGAAACATTTCTCTGTTATCATATTAATAAAATATTCCATTTAAACTAATATATATACAACAAACCTCGATCCAACTCCCACAAATATTGTATGCTAACTCAGAAATAAAAATGTAATTATAACCTTAAGTTATGGTATACATATTTCTAGTTATATAGAGCAACAATAGACACCAATACTTAATGACAGAGACTAATAGATAATATTCAATGGCAATAATCTATCACCACTAGCCTAACAAAGAGTTAACATCTCCTAGATTCATATATCTCCCAAGTCCAAAAAGGAGCTGAAAACAACGTTTGTGCTATGCGCACACTCTTACATAATCAGAGTCTCTAGCTAACCAAAGGGGCCTTCATACCATAAGATTGTTTTACCAAACCTCTACAATCTAGATCAGTATTATGTTAAAATTTAAATAAATTTTATCTAAATAATAAAATAAGAATCTAAATATAATTCTTCTTTTTTAGTAAAGATGGGTGACCTGGTGGTCTAGGGGTAAGGTGTCAGACTTCTGTGCTGAGGGTCCGGGGTTCAATCCTCGGTCCCGGCACAGATCTATCTGATTGCCAAACCCTTCCTTCACCTCTGACAAGATGTGTATTAATCACAACTTGTGAATGTGAGGAATGCCAGGCCTCTACCGTGGTTCGGATTCCACGTTAAACTGTAGGTCCTCCATTTCATCTCACAATCACCCTACCATTGCACACTAGCGTAAGTGCGTATAACCCGAACGGGTAGTAAGACGCGGTGCTAATAATAATAATTTAGTAAAGATACCAAATATATTAAGAGTTTTAAACAGAAACGTAGTTTAGAGGAATTAAAGATTTACATAAAAATAATAAATATCCCTACATTATTCTAATGTACGAGCTAACAAATTAGCTCTTGCTCGTATCAATTCCACACCAAGAGTGGTTTTACAATTACCACTCCTGGTCCGTTAACTACAGTTGCTGCCACAGAGAAGGTTAAACAAGCATCTTAGGTAAGAAAAAAAGAGGGGGTAACACAGGAAGGAAACGTAAGTCAACCATCAGGTGCAACGGCTGCCACTTACAATCGAACATTCGAGAATGTTCCCGGCCCTGAAGCTACGTTATCCCATCCTCTTGATTATTCAGGAACGTCAATGATGTGATACGTCATCTGGGTGTAGGCCTAAACTCAACTCTCGTCGCGGGCAGGTGTGCTTGTAGCGTCTTAGGTCGAGTGGTTGTGAACAAAGGTATCGAATCGGGTGTATGATGAGTAACAAACCATGTTGATGTTACTAGTTTAGTCATAATTTCTTTTTGCAGTTGAATGTAGATTAATTAATGATACTGTGTTATTTATTGCTATATCCTAATATCAAACAATATCTTGAAGCGTGCAGAATGCGAGTCAATATTTTGAAATATTGATATCGAACCTTGAGTTGGTATGTTACAAGATGCCGGCTACTCACATACGGTTAGTTTTAGATCTGACAATACTGGAAAACCAATGACGTTCCCAAAAACTGAAACAATGAGATATAAATGTGTCATTGAACAAAATATATAAACTATTAATGCATTTAGTGCACCGTGTTAAACGATTTGTTTGGCTGAGCTATACATCTTCACTTGTTTGCAAGAAAGATTGTTGTATTGACAATAATTGTTTAGCTATAGATGTATTAGTTTGGTTTTCCTTTGGCACACAATTAATTTAAGTTCCACGATTAGTACTTGGTTAATTTTATCTCTCCGTCCTTGATTTTAACCGAAGAGATCAAAAGGTATTTTAAGAGAGCGAGTTTATAGCAATAACTACCACTCTCAATCTCGGTGACCAAAAAAAAAGTAAGCTAGTCAAATTAGATTATGGATTAAACCAATCTGCATAGCACACCTTTAAACCCTATTTCAAATATAAATTGTTTTATGGGTTTTGGCTTTGTAGGATTCTGGCCTAAAAACTCACACTGCACAGTGCACAACGTACATAAAATTTATTTATTTATTTATAAAACGATTTTCTGATTTGGGTTGATAATAAATGATTCTGGTATGAACCATTGTTTATATCACACCTTACTGCCTCATTTTCATCAACAATGAATTGTGTTTTGTTTTAGAAAATATGGTAAATATATATTAATTAAATATGAAACACAACGCCAACTAATAGCATCATAACAAATCATAATGAATGGCTCCAAGACAACATAAACATATTTAAAATGAATGGCCTAAAAATGAATGTCATGAAAAGCTAGATGGTCTAAAATCAATTGGCATTAAGTCATTCGAGCTACAAAATCATTTCTCAGAAAGCTGATCGGCGGAGAAGTCATCTGGCCTAAAAATTAATTTCACCAAAAGTCATTTAGCCTAAATTCATTTGGCCCAAGATAGATTTCCACTAAAAAAAATGAGGTTATTAAGTTCAACACAAGTCAGATTCAAGTCTTTTAGCCTAGAAATCAATTTTATAGAATGTCGGATGTCCTAGAGTCACTTGGGCTAAGGCTTAGACCAAATGACTCTATGCCAACTTGTTGCGGTTTCGGGGGAGGGGGGAGTTAAAAAGAGGATGAGGGTAGAGTGGGTTGGATAGGAAAGTGGAAAAAAGGAGGGGTAGGATGTTCGCTATACGGGCTCCTCTTGTTGAAGAATATCCGCAAAATCTCAACGAATTGCTCCTTCAGAAAGTGGCACTTGGATAAACTGTCGCTTGGAAGATTCTAGGGGACCTCGGAGTGTGGGAGGCTGTGGTGGGTTCGAGGCTCAGTTGGTGGGAAGTGAGATAGTTTTTTTAGTAAAGAAATGGCGTGATTAGAATAATTGGGGAGGGAGCAGTAGAACTGATTTGGAAGGTGGGAAGAGCGAATTGTCTGCAGACGTATAGGATGGACATTCGACGGAGAGTTTGTTATTCTTGACCTGTTACCCTTCTCAAAGTTTGGGGTTCTATGCTTTTCTGACATCAGGGGTGTGACTTATCTGGGTGGGAGGGGTGCTTTCCCTGTCTTGCACTTACCAGACAGCGGGATTGAAGGGAATTATCCAACGGCGTGACCTTATGAGTTGTGAAGATTGAATCAACAGTTTAGTACAACAATGTTTTCCCTAGTACCCTTCCATCTATTACATTCAGTAATTTAAAAATCACAATTAAATTAAAACAAATTTTGGATATCAGTACATACTAAATCTAAGGACATAAAATATATAAATATACATATACATAAAAAAAGCCTCTACCCTTCTAGAAGGAGCTTTGCTTGACATAATTCCCACTCTCGGGTGATATCCCAGTCGCACCTTCGGGAATGGTAGCTATCGGGAACTTATTTTGTGGATATCTGTCCATGCAATTTATCTCTTTAATATAACTGGATGGACATCTTTGGCTGAAATTTTCGAGCTGTCATCTGCATACCATTGTGTAAGAGAGAAGAAAAATTTCGGGTATCTCTTTCTCCCCTACACCTGACATCGTTCGTTAATTTGATTGAATATATGAGATACATCAATGTGTGATTAGTTAAATTAAATAAATATGTTAGTAAAAGCTTGAAGAGAATAACAAAGTTCGAAATTGGTAAGTTTATTATATAAATAAATTGATAAAGCCTAATATATACGATATTTGAAAGAAGCTCGCTTGTAAGGCTTTATTTCGTACCAGAATCCTACTCTATAGTTGTGTTTAGTTAGGATAAAATACCTTCCAGAAGGAAATTTCTACTTCCATTCTAAATGGACTTCCGTTCTAAATGGTCGTTTATCCTACCAAAATATTATATATATATATATATATATATATATATGTATGATAGTATTCGGGTACGAAATAATAAAGCCTTACATATTGGGATTATTACTAAAATCAGGGTTTAGTAGATAATGTACTTCCTACAGGCCTATAACCTGAATTATCATATAAACGTAAGACTTCTACACAAGGTATGTCATTCAAATAAATGTAATACAATTTTTAGCTAACTGGTTTCACTATAACTATCGATCTTTCCACATAATATGGTTTCTGATAGCAATATACAAGATAGGAATCAACTTTTTATAAAAATGGTATTATAATACTTATTACAAGCCTATAACCTAAGTGATAGTTTGAATGTATGGCAACTACACAAAATTTGTCATTCAAACAAATCTAATCAAGTTTTAAAATAACTCATTCATTATATTTATCGAACTTTCAATATAATATAGTTTCTGAAACCAATATACAAGCTAATAACCAACCTCAAATATAAGTGTCATCTTGGCAGACTTTAAACAACATTGATGATTATGACATATTTAAATATGTTAGAGATTTTATTCGTATTTGTACAGTATTACCTGTAAAATTGAATTGTGTATCCTTTAATGTAAATATTTCTTCAGGAAAGTATGGTATAATACTTCACTATTTTCAAACGATAACAATTTTATTCATTATAGACATATTTTCGCATAATAACATTGAAAGAAACCGTTAAATTTGTTCCCCCACAATGTAGCAGATGATAAACTTTAGCGTAACGCTTTGGTCCTTGGAAATATATATGTGTATGCTCATCCAGTTATATTATAGAGATCAATGGTCCACACTGGGTTGCTAACGCTCTCTAGTGGTGTTGCTCCTTGACCCGCCTCGCCAGCTCGGCCAATGGTGAAGCAATCTCGTACTCGCTGGAATAGAAGGGACGTCACAAGGATGTTAGGGTGCTGAAACGGGTCTCTATAGCTCAGCTACCACAGTTGCAAGATGGATCTTCCAATGGGGAATGGAAGAAAATAGGGGGATAGAGGTGTATAACAAACTGACGTGTAACCAAAAATAACGGTGCAACTTAGGGTCATTGCTTCGGGAAAC
>CABFWB010006394.1:9403-33824 GCA_902151455.1 Timema bartmani
TGCCCCCCCCCCCCCAATGAAGATTTTCAGAGAGTTGATTAATAACATAGAGTTTAAAGGAGTCATTAGCACCTTCAACTATCCATACGATAGTCCAGCGTTTATTATACCTAAGAAAGGAGAAGGACATAAATTGATTGTAAGCTATCGGAAAATCAATAAGAAAATTCAAATTGATCCCTACCCCATGCCAAATATTGACTCCGCCTTTCAGCATTAGGTAGGGCTTAGGTATTTAGTTTGATTGACCTCAATGCCAGTTTTTGCAATGTTCCCTGGTGGAGTCATCAAAAATGTATACGGCTTTCGTCACTCCTTGGAGACAGTATGAGTTCAATCGCGTCACCCTTGGATGTAGTATTAGTGGACAAGCATTGAGTCGTGTACTGGATCACGTCCTTTCGGACATTAAGTTCAAGTATGTGTTTAATACCTTAACGATATTTGTGTGTACAGTGACTCTATGGAAGACCATATACGGCACTTAAAGGACTTTTGAGTCAATTGCGCAGTGTGGGTTTAACTGTTAATCCAGATAAATTGACATGGGCTAAGCCATCGATCAAATATCTAGGATATGTGATTTCCTCAGGAAACCTGCTCATTGATCCTGAGCGCATCCACCCCATTTTGGTATATCATCTGCCCAAGAATCATAAAGGCATTAAGCGATTCGTTGGAATATGTGCAAACTACGCCAGGTTTATTCCCTTCTTCTCTGAAATTGCCACACCTCTTAACACCCTTAAAAAGAAGGGTGTTGTTTTCTGTTGGGGTGAGGAATAGGCTCGTGTTTTTGACCTTTTAATAAAGAAGCTTGTCTCCCCCGAGGTATTGCGGATCACTGATTTTTCGATTCCCTTCCTTCTTCACGTAGATGGTGCTTCTGTAGATCTGGGTGCTGTGCTATCCCAGAAGACGTTGGAGGGCGTTTTACCAGTGGCTTTCGCTAGTCGGACGCTCACCAAAGCTGAAAGGAGGTACAGCGCATACGAGAAGGAATTTCTTGCCTGCGTCCATGACGTTGAAAAATTTACTGATTATTTAGAACAATGAAAGATTTACACTGACAACATGGCACTTAAGTGGATGTGTCAACATAAAAAACAATTAGTTAAGGTGGGAAAGTGGGTTTGGAGGTTGTCCAGATTCAAATTTTTGATCCATCACATTTCTGGGAAGCACAATTTGAGTGTGGATGCATTATCCCGAATGGCGGAAGTTTGTAATCCCATAGGTTCTGAGGAGGTAATGTCAGCATCCTGTGTGATTAAGTCTATTCCTGAATCTTTTGTTTCCATCAAGGATAATCAGGGTAGCAACCCCTGGTGTCTTGATTCGGAAAAAATTAGGTTTATATTCTGTGTTCAAAGATCTTCTTATTGTATCCAATTCAAAGTGAAGGTGTAAGAAATTTGTTGTTCCCTTGGCTATACGCCCCCAGACATTGAACACCACACCCGATCCACGCTCGGGCTAGCGTCAATATCTATTGTTACCATGCCCGAGCTACAGTTGGGTCCTCTTTTAGATGTTTACATATGCAATGGTTCGAGATACGCTCGGGTATAGTGTTCTGTAAATGTTTCCTTAGACTGTCTTAGGTCATAAAAATACTAGGTGGCAGCACTTCCCATAGTATAACTAAATAATCATATTTCTCTAAACACTTCATTAACGACACTCTTCTACCATCTGTGGTACTTATCAAAATGACTTCCTCACTGAGGCAAATTATTGTTAGAACTAAATGTAATTAAAAAAAATATTATATATTCATATAATCATTTTTTATAGCTGTTGTAACAAAATGTGTACAAATGTTTGTTTTTTAATTATTTTTGGTCTTATTAAGGAAAAAGCTCTATGTACAAAAACTACCATATAATGTTTATCTTTTAAAACTTTTCTTCTATAAAAAAAATAGTCCATACAAAATCTGAAAGATCATTAATGAATATAATAAACACAAAAAAATGTATTATTGTCAAAAAATATTCTCAGAGAAAAAATTCAAAATATCATAAATTTGGCCGGTATCTCACAGTTCACCATGTAATTTCATGCCAGTATGCAACCTGTGGCACTTTCATGATTCAGTGTATGTTGGTTACTTACGCATGCTGAAAACTTTTAGGGAGGTCTCTAGAGAGTTATTTTGGCCTGGGTTACATAACGACGTTAAAGAGTGGTTTAGCTACTGTGAGGAATGCCAGAAGTCTAGGCCCACCCAGAATTAGAGAGTTGGGTTTCATTCGGCCAATGTAGTTCAAAGCCCCTGGGATAAGGTGATCATCGATTATTTAGGGCCCACTACCCGTTCTTCCTTAGGTAACTTCTGCATGCTTATATTAATTGACGCCTTTTCCAAGTATGTAATATTGATTAAATAATAACAAATTTATTCATATATAGACTCTTTTATCTCCAATAAATTTACTATTGTATAATTATTAAATTATGTAACCTTATCTTGACCAGTTGACGTAAAGGTGTTACAGAAATACTACGTTACTTCTTATTGTAGCATTTAAGATTTATTTTCTTATTTTCAATGTAAGATTCTCCTTACCACAAATTAATAATGAATATTATTAAAAGTGTTTAATTTGTTTATTCGTAGCTTTATGAAAGACAATGTTGTCATTCTTAAAATCTACAAGTGAATTATCCACTTATTAAGTCGATCTTGGTGGTATTTGGGTAGCATGCTCACCTCAGGAGCAGATGTTCATGGATTCCAAGCGAGCTGAGGCCAACGGATTGTATTTAAACAAAAAAAAGTATTAATCTTCTTTAGGAGATGTCCCATGTCAATTGTGGCATGTAAAAGAACATTGGCAGGTCTAAAAACACCTTTCCGCCAGAATTGTTAAGCACTTTAATACTCACTCATATAAATTCAGTGTGGAAGGCAACGGGGATCCACCAAACTTCCTCAAATCCCTTAGTGCATGGGATTTATACCAGATGGTTCAGGTAGCACAATCCGTTTGCACGTGAGAGACTAGAGCTGTTTGAACAAAATAAAATGATAACGCATTGCATTTACCGCGTCATGATCACGTGAGGTGACTCGACTAATGTAACGACAACTGTAAACGTCAAATATTTTCTTAAAACACCCTAATCTCTCTTAACGTTCAGTCGCAGTAGATCATGGCTGGGTTACTTTTATCGATTACGCTAACAAGGTGTAATGTACGGCGAGGCTCATTGTAATGTTAATATTGCTCACCGGCTTTGTGCAGACCATTTTCCAAATCGTCCAGTTTCATCTCGTGCAGTGTTTTCCAGAGTTTTTCAACGATGGCAGGAAACAAGAAATTTCACTGTAAACAGGGTAATCTGCGGGTTTTGGAGGATCCACTGTACTGCAGGATTTGAAGAAGTGTTTCATAGGTTTAAACATAGCCCATCCATTAGCAGCCAAACCATTTGATGTGACAATGGTGTTAATCATATGAGCGTCAGGCAGGTTCTGTATAAATAACCACTCCACCTCAACCATCCGTGGAGGTCTCAAACAATGAGTCCAGCCGATTTTCCGCGGCGAGTTTACTTTTATCGCTGGTTTGTGCAATGTTGCCTGTTGCAAGTTGAATTTCCACTGCTTGTTCTGTTTACCGATGAAGCTTCCTTCATCAGGGAAGGCATTTTCAACTCCCGAATCGGCTATTTTTGGGAAGGAGTAAACCCTCACACCACTCTCTCCACTGGATGGCAACAGTAGTTCAGCATCAACGTGTGGGCTGGTATTATCGACGATCGTTTCAAAAAGTATAGCCAGAATGGTTGGAAGACGTACCGTTACGAGTTCGTGTGGCTGCAACAAGACGGTGCGCGACCACACTTTTAACTCACCGTTCGAGACTACATCAGCCAGGTATTTGGGCACCAATGGATTGGTCGATGGGGGCGAGTAGAGTGGCCTCCACGCTCCCCAGACCTAACTCCGCTAGACTTTTTCCTGTGGGGTCACATAAAAAGCCTAGTTTACGATACCCCTGTTGAAACTGAGGACGATCTGCTAACACGCGTTTTCGCCTTAAGGCAAGAAATACAAATTAGGCCTGACACTTTTGAAAAAGTGTACAAGAACATGCTTGCATCGTAGTTGGTGGACATCATTTTTAGTAATTAATGTAGCAAACTGCTTTGGCATTGATCACTTTTTTATATAATGCAAGTCAATAAAGTATTATACAACCTATTACTATTACTGAACGTACTAACAGTTCTAGTCTGCAACGCGCAAACGGTGCTTTCCATACAAGAGTTCCTTATTAAAAATTGGTCCACTTTGGACCCCCTACATATTCTAGAAGTTTGTAACATGTATTCATTTACACCCTGAATTGTGTGATAATTAATTACTTTAAATACATATATACGTATTTGATTATTTCTAGATATTAAATGCAATTCATTTTCTGAACCGTACCTAGTTAGCCAAGAATACTTTGAATAAATGTTTTTTGAAAATGCCTAATAAATTCATTATTTTTTCTTAATGTAATAATATTTAATTCTGGAATGGATCTTTCAATACTCACTATTTCGAAGCGTTCTTCAGAACATCTTACAGCAAAAGATTTGTCATGGCTTGCAGCCTTAATCAATCTAGAGCAGTGGTTCTGAAAATATTTTATCCCACAGAGCCCTATAAAAGCTACGAAACCTACTGAGGAACCCCTACGTGTTTATGTCTTATCCACTTTTCCTTTACAAGTATACGACATATTTTTGAGCTTTAGCTAAAAAGTCTATATTTGAGTATTAATCTTTTGTTACAAATTAAATCTGAATTAAAATTAATTTATTTCTTATCTTTATGCTACATATTTTGAATGGGGAAAAAAATATTCAAACAATATTGTTACTTATCTACTTTTTCATACTTTTTTAATGATGTTTAAAAGTCATTGCGCTTTCTTTTCATTACTAACATGGATATGCTTCTAATGAGATGGATGAATTTGCCTTCCAGATATGAGTTTGTTGTGCCTATTGTTTGGTCCTTGCGTCTTTTCTCCACACTTGCACAAATAGCGCCCACCACCCTCTCTACTTCCTGTGCTGCTTCACTCTTTACTCCACGCCAATGAGAACATTCCTTTCTATTCTATTGGCCCGCTTGTTGGCCACTGTCGCTTATGTTCTCACGTGCCAATGGGAAGCTCCCCTTCTCTACCATTGGACAAGGGCAGACAGCAGTGGAATGTATATAACATGGTGATTCTTCGCGAAGAATAGCCGGCGTGGGTGAGTCCAGTGGGGCTCCTCCATCTTCCGGAGGTATGTGTGACACTGATGGCCAAAAGTACTGGAGGCTCTCTTCAGGGCCAACAGCCCACAAACAGGGAAGGGAAACGAAAGTTCCCCCAAGCACGATGGGTGGAAACCTAACGGTACGAACGGAAACACTGACCAGGGGGAGCCTAGCCGCCTTTCGCTAGTAAAGACCACTGCAAGTGGCACTGATGTGAGCGTAATGGCAAGGGAATCAAATACGTGCGTCAACACCGACACCTCCCGCCAATTGGTGTCGGTGGGAAAGAAATGCCCTGTTGAATTTTCTTCAGACTTGTAAGACCGGGTCACACGCTTCGCGCGTGTTGGCAAATCGTGCTAGTCCATAGGCTTTGAGGTACTGTCTTCAGTGACCGACCTCTCGTCGACGCATGACTAGTCGAGCCAGGGGTCAGATGATGAGTCTGAGGGATTTAAGACCGTAATACCCCGCCCTAGGTGTAATGCCAGCATCACAAAGAAGGTACTGGGGGCCAACCCTGACCATTTAAGTGGTAGCTCTGGTGATGATAGTGAGGTCAACGGTGGCCCGTGCTAGGGTGCGCCAGCATTGGGTAAAGATGGGAAGCGGTGGATATGTAAGGGTAACAACGAAAGCCGTGCCTCAACCCAACCTGGTATTAGTTATTCTGAGCCAGCTTACAAAGCCAAGGGGACGATCTTTCCCATCATTTTGTGTGATGTGGAAGACTACTAAAAGGTGGCGAGAGCCATTTAGCTCAAGGTTAGAGAGCCTGTGGAAGTGGTCAGGCAGCCTGGAGATATAGTACGCCTCCGGTGTGAGTCGGAGGAAGCTTACCGTACCCTTAAGAAGTTTTTGTCTAGTTTGGGAATCCAGCATTTGTCCTACGAGCGGGGAAAGAAGCGACTGGTCAAGGTCTTGGTGAAGGTACTCTTGACACGGACAAATCCTGGTGACATAAAGGAAGCCTGATGGAGATGGGTTTTCCAGTGAAATACATAACCCAGGTGCTCTCTCAGTGGAAACGGGACCAGAAGACCGGAGAAAGGCAGAGCAGGCCGAAATTCGTTGTCTCTCTGACTCCCGGGGTGTATACCACAACGCTGTACTAAATATCCATCCTGTGCGGGATCCGGGTTAGGGTGGATAAATACAATTCTCCCAGTGGCCCGGTTAAGTGAAAGAACCGTTTCCGGTTTGGTCATGTGTGGAATGATTGCCACTCTAATCCTAGGTGTGGGTTCTGTAGTAGTGACCACGAGAGGGGCGGGTGCCCAGAGGAGAGACGATCTCCCCCGAGGTGCTTTCACTGCTCAGGAGCCAACTTCTTGGCCTCACGGGGCTGTCCTACGTACAAGTCCTTGCGGGTGGAAGGGACTCTACGGGCCTCCAGGGCTCAAAAAGTTAAGACGGATTGTCTAAGTAAAGGCCAGAAACCATCGGGGCACGTTGCAGTACAGAAGGCGACCGTGACTCACGGTCCAACACAGAACCCGCTGGTGAAATATTTCGCCAGTCCACTGTCAGGGAGACCAAAATTCCCACCCCATGCCGAGGCAACTTTCAAAGCCACCCTTTCAGAACAAGTCACGCCTGGTTCTTCCCTTTCGGTCGAGGACCGCAATTCACCCCATCCTCTCCCCCACTCCTTCATCCCCAACACCTCTCACACCTCCAACCAATTCATATCACTCCCCACTCTTACCCCTTCTCCCACTCCCCACACCTATCCCAGAGACTAAAAGTGCAAAGCTTCAAATTGTATTGAACTACTCAAGGGCATTCAGGGACTGGATTCATGGGACTTTTCATCGATCCTCTTGAGGAAGGTCCAGGAATCTCCGAAGATAAACCGTGGCTATATAATAATGGAGCACACCATCCTCTACCTGGTCTGTTATCGCAGTACACCCGAATAGAAGACCACCATGTAATGAAGGAGTTCACGGTCGCGCTTTGGAACGCCAACGGATTCATGAGGAAGAAGGCTGAGCTTGAAGGTTTCCTGGAAAATCATCGTTTCGACGTAATGCTGTTGGGAGAAACCCACTCGCGCTCCGTAATGAGCATTTCGTTAGCTGAGTTTATCTGTCATCGGAGCGACTAAGCAGGGGATGTGGGCAGGGGTGGGACTGTGGTCCTAGTCCGATGGGGCCTTGACCACCACATCATCTCACTTCCTCCCTTCTAGCACATGGAAGCAATGGCTATCCAACATGTGACCTCTACCTGTAAAGTGCGTCCCATCTCCATCTACTTACCTCCCTACCACCGGTTCTACTGAGCTACTGGAGAGGACATGGAAACTTTGCTGTGATATACCCCAACTGTTTTTATTGGTGGTAACTTGAACGCAAAGAATCCTTCGTCGGATTACAGGATTATTAGCGCTCGTGGTGGATTGCTCCACTATGTCATGGATCAATACTTTCTGGCTGCCTCCAGCCCTAAAACCCCCACCCAGATCCCACACAATACCCATTGTTTCCCGGACGTCCCTGTCTTCGTTGTCACCAGAGGGATCAGATGGTGGTTTGTGCTGAAGTCTCTAGCTGATATAAACTCGGATAACAATCCCGTTCTCATGAGACTGGGAAACTAAGGGTCCTTCGTAGACTCCCGAAAAATCCTACTCTAAGTGCACTGACTTTGACAGGTTCACGAATGTGTTGATAGAAAGGTTGGGACTCACCCCTACTTTTCAGAAAGCAGCAGAAAACGATAGCGGTGTGGAGTTCACAGCTTCCACCATCAAGGGACCACTAGAAGCTTCTATGCCGAGGCACCATCTTAATAGCGCACTACAGGCTTTTTTGAATGATTCTATCCTCAGGAACGTCCGGGAGAAAAATCGTCTGTGGAAGGTTTGGAAAATCTTAAGGGACCCAGTAGTAGACAAGGCCAACTTGAGCCGCAAAGTCCTTGCAGTTCGCGATATGGTCCAAGAATACCGGAACAGTGTTTGAGAGGACAATATTAAGAGGTGGTGCGTACATGACAGGTCCCTGTGGTGCATGACGAGGAACTTGATGTGGGTTCCCTCACCAAGGTCGCCTAATGTAGGTCGTAACGGGGTGGCCAGACCCATCAGACCCGTCAGACCCAGTGCACACTGCTCTCGTGACTCAGATCATCGGTGTGGTTTCGTACAGACACTTGTATGAACCTGATCCCACGGAGATGACAGAAATGTCACTGGCGTTAGCTGCTATAAGGTTAAACAAGACCCTCGGACCAGATGGTATCAGTAACTCGGTCCTCAGAATGTTGCCCTTGGCGGCGATTAGCTTTCTCGTGGAGTTTTACAACGCCATCCTGCTCCTGAGCCACTTCCCCAAGCTCTGTAAGCACGCCAATGTCCTCTGCTTTCATAAACTGGGTAAGAACCCGGCCCTAACTTTATCTTACCGACCGATCAGATTGATCGACAGTTTAGGTAAGTTGTTCGAGAGATTTCTGCTAACAAGGCTGAACTGACATGTTACCGTGGTGGGCATTTTAGTGGACGAGCAGTTTGGCTTTCAGGCCAGACATGCCACGTCTCATCAAAGTTTCCGACTCGTGGATCAGGTCACGAGGAATTTCCACATCAACAGGATGACTGGTGCTTTCTTTCTCGACGTGGCAAAGGCCTTCAACCGTGTTGAGAGCGAAGGTCTCATTTTCAAACTCCTTTCCTTGAATATACCACTCTACCTAGTTAAGGTTCTACAATCTTATCTATCCCACCTCACCTTCTTCACTACCTTTGGGAACTCCACTTTTCAAGTCAGAAGTACCCGGGCTGGAGTTCCGCGGGGTACCTTATTGGGCCCGGAGCCCTTCAGTTTCTATGTGAACGATATTATTAAACCTACAGACAACAAGTTAGCATTGTATGCAGACGACATGACTCTAGTAGCGTAGTCGTGGCGAGTGCAGCTGGATGAGAGGCGACTCCGGACGCCTCTGACGCATTCGGAATGGTGGCTGACCTCCTGGAGGACAAGTAATAACGCGGATAAGAGCACAGCAGTGCTCTTCACATGGGAAATAAAGTTCTACATGCCGGCCCTACTCCAACTGTTCAAAGAGCAGATCAGATGGGTAAACAGTGCTAAGTACCTGAGACTTACAGTGGACACCAAGCTGACCTGGCAACTACACCGCACAGAGAGACTGAACAATGTGGGGCAAAGGCTGGAAATCCTAAGCCCACCGCTTTATGAGCGTAGGGCCTTGTCGACAAGGAGTGGTCTGACTTTATACATGCAGTTGCTCAGGCTGATCCTCGACTATGCCTGTCCCGCTTGGGGTCACTTGGCGGACATGTATATGAGGAGGATGCAAGTATTTCAGAGCTGGTGACTGAGGATCATTATGGACGCACCCTGGTACGTTCGCAATGTGACTCTGCACTTGGAATTGGAGATTCCTACCATCAAGGACCACTTATGGATGCTGGGGCAGTCTTTCTACGACAGGCTTCCTGGTTCCACCAATCCTCTTATTCAGGGGCTTGGGAACTACGTCATCGCCACCGACATCCCAAAGCCATGCTCGGATAATCGAGAAGTGTTAAACAGTGGTTTGAGAGAATTTCACCCAGCCCCCATAGAGTAGTGTCTCCACACGTAGCTCTAAAAACCCTTATCGGTTTACCAAGATACTTTTCCCCCCACTATTTTTAATAATAATTCTTATCTTTGTTTCAGAAACGCCACGAAATGCGACAATACATTTGTTTTAATTTCCGAAACCTCAGGTTGTAACCAATTGATCAGTACGTGCTGTAACTTGCTCTCGTGCTCCCTTTTAGGGAGCATCAGAGCATGCTAATCTGCTTCTGTTTCTCCTGCGCATAATATAGTTGCTACTAAACCCTGGTGCGCCACATGCTCTGAAAGAGCATAAAAATGGTCAAATTTCAAAAAGAGCAAGATTGTCTAGTAATTCTCTCACTCACTACCTCCTCCCCTCCCATCATGACACACGTTGCTGAGACCGCTTAATATCCCACCACGTCACATTTTGACGGGACAGCTTCCTTTCCCACCGCGACATACGTTGCCGGGACCTTCTCCTGTCACACTGTGACATACGTTGCCGTAACGTTCCCACCGACCTTTTTCCTACCACCACCCACATGACCCGTAATACTGGTGTCAGACCACCAACGTCACCCGAAGACTTGAATAATATACCTTAACTCAGCTAACCCTTGAAGCCGAACGACAGGGATATCAAGTTCTTTGAAGTCATGTCTGATGTTGCATAGCTGGATTCGCATATCTGTTTCAGGAGTGAGTATACTTCTCTACTTGGTCTTAGTGAAACTGTATTTTGAGAATTGCTACCTCAACAAGGTATATTGTACGAAGGGGTAAACTTTTTTTACAGCCCACTTTGCAATAGTTGATATTCACTTCTAAACTTGGCCCAAAATTCAAATAACATCGTTGGATTGGAAGTGTATTTTAGATTCTTGTCATTTGCTATGTTAATAAGCTTTTCTATTTCTCTAACTTGCAGATCAAAATCATGTATTGTGGTTGTAAATGAATTTTGAAGCCGGTTTATATCGTCATTTGGGAATGGATTGAAGCTTGTAGGCTTTGTAGATGTTCAATTATTTCTGACGCAATCTCTGATGGGAGATTGGTTTCTGATTCACATAAAAAATCGTACGGTGTAGGGAAGCACTCAATAACACTCTCAAAATTGAATTTTTCTTAACTTTGCTTCAATTTTGGCATGAGCTGAAAGCACTGCACATGAACCTTGAAGTGATATGTTCAGTGCATTAAGAGTTGAAAATATATCAGCCAGATAAGACAAACGTTGCAACCACTCGGGATCACACAGTCTTGATGACATATCAAATGAAAAGTGAGATAGAAATAACATAACTTCATTCCAAAGGGTAGAAATTCGAACCAAAACTTTGCCCCAAGACAACCATCTTTGTTCTGTGTGAAGTTACAAAGTCTTGAATTGGCTTACCATTTCTTCACAGAAAGTAGTGAACAGTCGAGAGCTTAGGGGCCTGGATTTTTATAAAATTCACTGTCTTAACTGCTTCATTAAGCACACATTGAAGGTTCGGCTGCATGTTTTTTTTATTGCTAATGCATGTCTGTGGATGATACAGTGGCTATTTCCAATTTCAGACACGATACTTTTAACGCGAGCAATAAATCCACGATGCTTCCCAGTCATAGACATCGCATAATCGGTACAGATATCAATGCATTCGTCCCATGAAAGTCCGTTTCTTTGAAATAGGAAACGACCAAATTAAATATATCCTCTCCGGTTGTTCGAGTCTTGAGTGGTTTGCAAAATAACATTTCATCTTCAATTGAATGATTATTTATGTACCGGATGAAAACAGGAAGTACTGCAAGCCCAGCAAAGTTCGTTGTTTCATCAAGTTGCATTGCGTAACAACCACTACTTTTTATACGCCTAATAACTTCATATTCAATCTGCGGGTTCATTTCATCAAATCGCCTAAAAATTGTTGTTTGAAAGTGGAACTAATTTTATAATATTTTTAAATTTTCCACCTATTATAATTTCAAAAAATCCATTTTGTATGGCTTAATTAGAGTCCCGGCAATTTTATGTGCCTTCCCTCCCTTAGCCACACGGTAACTTACTTGAAATGATGCTTAAAACGCTTTTTTGTTGTTGCTGGCGCCAGCTTGAGAAAATGCACTTGTCTTGCTTTTGTCTAATTCGTCCAATTTACGTTGGAAAAACTCGATGGGTTTGTCTTTATAGTCACTATGATTTGTATGCAGGTGTCTTATCGGCTTAGTTGGAGCTAATGAGCCGCCATTAAATGTTTTAAATTTAATTACACACTGAGCATACGGAACACAAGGATCTCCCACCCAACTGAAACCGTATGACAAATATTTCCCAAAGTATTTTTTCTTTTAATTTTTTTTTGCTTGTTGTTTCAACAGATGTTCAAGGATTGTTACTGTTGCCTGGGACTACTTCGGTTTGTTAACTAAGGTTTAGTGGTAGTTTCCTTTTAAAACTACCACTTTTTAGCCACTTATCCATGACAAAATGTCACACAAAGTAACACGTTATATCACTGAATGCTAAATGTATATACACCGGGGCATGACTGACTCAACTGACTGATTAATGATCAAGAAGGAACGTGAACAATCGAAGGGCGCATGTGCACTACTTGCTGTGCCGTGATTGTGGCTGACTGTCTGTTTTGCTGCTAGTTGTCGATGGTTGTCGAGATGTGTGCAGCGCGTTTTTAACTTCGTGACGTGTGAGGTATCTTAAAATTTAAATTACTATATTTATGAATTTTAGACATAAAAATGTAAAAGAATGAATACAGTTTTTGCTGCCATTATGCATAATTGTCTCACGGAACCCTTGACACACCTTCGCGGAACCCAGTTTAAGAACCACTGATCTAGAGCATGCAAATATAACATAAGCCTGTGAACTCACACTTACATCTATCCTGACTCAGCAGTCATGTACTCAGACTAGGTGGTGTTTTTAAACATCAGTTGTTATTACAAGTAGCACAACATAGAGCGTTGTCAAAACCATTATCTTAGGGGAAACACCTCTCCTATTGGGGTGTATAACTGTGGGTTTTGGAACTTATGAAAGGATGGGGCAGACATATGTAAGCCAGTTGCTAGTGGAGTTATTTCAAAGTGATCTACATATTCAAGTACCATATCTAACCAACTGGTGGGGAGGAAAACCTACAGTTTGAGTCTTACATAACAAGATGCTCCAAAACATATTAGAATTCAGAGCTCGATATTAGCAGCAAAGTTCCGGACGGTCAGGTGTTCGACACCAGATAAGGTTATAGCACTGAAGATAGGTCAGGGCGCAGACTGTTGAATAGGGATATTGACAGAACGAGTATCTTTGTCCAAACTCTTTCAATTAGTTCGAAACCCTACACCACATTATACATTATTAACTTAATTAATCTATTTCAATAAACCAGATTAAACGAGCCCCATAATTATTTGACACTACCTATCCATCCCATCAAACCCATCCTAACACGTCAGGCCCATGGGACCGGGGGTAGCGACGGCTGTATGTTTTATATTACGAACAACGTACTTACCCTTACTACTATAGCCGCTCACTCCACTCATTATTGTGTTATTATATACTGTACGTATAGAGCATAAACTTTCGTTTGTTATCTTTCACTGGTACACACATCAAAAAAAAATTACCTGTTGCAACAAACTCCACAAAAGCTGTGTATTCACGCGGTCAATAACTTATAAATTTTCGATATTTCCCCTTTAACGCAAAACCCGCCTAATTCCTATTCTCACTTTATTAAGCTTTTATTTTTTCGCTTTGTGTTTTGAAAGGGTATGTATGAGATTGGTATGCAAGGGTATATTTCAGTGACTTCAGTTCTAAGTCATGACCCTTCGGGAATAGAGCTTCAGTTGTGGTTGCTTGCATTCCCACCTAAGTCCCGCAGCTCTTCCCCTTCTCCCCCCTCATATCACCCTCAGTGACGTCACAAATAAGATCACACTAGCTAGAGCAATGGGATGACATATAGACTTTCAACTACCATACGATACACGCATGTTACGGTAACTGTCATGTAAGGGACTTTTTTTTTCAAACACACTGAGGTTTGAATTAAATTTAAATGATTACCAGGAGAATATTTTTGCAAATATAAAATAAAATAATTACATATCTTCAAGCAAAGGCAAGTTTTGAATTAGCTCATTTTTCCTAAAAACTACCCAATTATGTAATTATGTCTGGGCTATAGGTTTCATTCATGTCAGTTGTAAGAGCTGCATTTTTTATATATACAATTTAGTTCATCTTCTTTGTCATCATCGGGATGAAAACATTTCACAAGCAAGGAATCACCACAACATGCTTTAGCTATTTATTTCAAAGTATATTTTTAATATTCTCAGAAAAATTTAGTTTATTTTTGGGTGGGGAACCTCAACATCCCAAATCAAGATTGAGGGTGTATCTGATAAGAGGTTGTTTGAAAGAATGTTTCCTAAACGGTTTTTCACTCTCCCTCCACGCAAATGCGGGTTCACTTCCTCTAAATTCAACTTTCCTAATTCCCAATCCATTAGTGTAATTAGTACTTAAGCGTAAAATCCGAACGGGTAGCAAGACGCGGTGCTAAAAATTAAATTAAAAATCTAAAATAATCTGTATAAATTAATTAATTCTTTTAAAGAGTTTGGAAGTTAGCAGTAAACCTTCTTTAGATGTAAACTAAAATAGTAAAACCCAAGCTAAGGTATTCAAATATATGACACCATTGAAATAAAGTCATTCTAATATTGAATAGGAGGGTTGCAAAACTGTCCTTTTCCGAAAATTAAAAAAATTATGTGACCATTGATTGAGTTTCATTTGGTACTTCTGCCTGTAATAAGATACATACAGAGGGCCAAAACTGTCTGGTTCCCTTTTAGTTTTAACTTTAAAATATGACCATATCTGCAAAACTGTCCTTTTCCAAGCCTATGGTTTATTAACAAAACTCTCCTTTTCCAATATTATTCAATATGGCTGCTGATGCTGTCATACATTTCAAAACTATCTTTCTCCTTGCCCGCATATTTTATGAGCTTATTGCTGCTTTTTATTACTTTTAGTTTTTTAGTTTGTTTGACAACAGTAATGATGGATAACGAAGACAATAATGTAATTATTGAAGCTACACCAGAAAGAAGTAGAAAAATAAAAGGTTGTGAGAAAACATGGGCCCGGGAAAGAGCTAAACAATCAAGGTAAGACCTAACCTAGAAACTTTAATGTTTGGTATAATAGGCCTATGCAATAAATAACATTTGGCTTAGTCTATGTTTACATCTTATATTGTTTTCCTTATTATTTTCTTTTTTGTCACAGCATTGAACAGAACTATATTTGTGATATGTTAGTTATAATAATGTTTGTTTGTTTCTGACTTAAATCGAGATCCTTGCCGATAATTCCGAAATGTGGTCACAATACGAATTCATTCAAATGCCGTACTATTGGGATGCAAGATATCCGGCGCTTGCATAAAGCTTTTTACGACAATTCAACTAAAGTGGCTCAAAATTATTTTATATTAAAGTATACTACTCAGAGTGCACTGAAAAGAACCTCTCGAGCAAAGTCTGCAAACATTAGATTAATATCTCTGAAGATATATAGCAAATTGAAGTTATAACGACTCAGGAACTAATACGCATAGACACAGCACAAAGTGAACCAAGACGAATAAAACGTTGAAGAGATAGGCGATCTTGTTAATATAAATCTGTTTTAAAACTTGATTAACAAATTAGTCTTCTTTTGATTGAATAAATACTAATAATTTTGTACGAATAGATTGTTGTACCTAACACTTATGTTTTATTTCAAAACTGCCATATTCCAATGTGTGTACCTGCAAAACTGTACTTTTACTAAATATATTTCTAATTATTATCCACATTTTATTGTCAATATTTGTGAAATTTACCAACTCGACCCAGGTTGATACACGTTCATACCAGGTAAAGTTTCATAAAAATCTAAACATAAATAAACATATTACAGGTTTTTTTGATTTCCTCAAAACTACACTATAATGGGCAAGGGCAGTTTTGCAACCCACCTACTCAATTTAAGATAAATAATCTTTAAATTAGTATTATAACTTTTAAATGAAGTCATATTATTTAGATTTCACCTTTTAAATGAAAACTGTACTAGGCATCTTAAGGTAGAAAAATTGCAATAATACGAGTATTAATCAATCAATATAGATTAACAATATTATTTTTATATTTTCACAAATAAGTTATGGTAACCAAGGTTACAATTGATAGCCAATAAATTAACAAGCTTGAATGAACTATGTATTTACAACTAATATTTTTTACAATGCTATTAATCCGATATCCCATTTCTTATAAAAAATATCATTTTATAAAAGGGCTTGTCTTAAAATGATAAAAACAGAAAAATTAACATATTTTATTATTATAGTATTTTAGTATCAAAACATTTTATAAGTTGAAATTATTATATTTTTTTAATAAATCTATGTAACCTACAGGTATACAGTACACAGTGTTTATTCCCACAATCTGGCAAACAAATCAGTCATATCTGTCAAAATAATAGCTCCCAGCTCACTCCAAAACCTCATGGTTGATCTATTTATTTTACTATTTCTGCTTCTGTAGCTCTATTTCAAGAAGGTGGTCCATGAGAGAATGCATACTAAACACTATTAAAAAAACTATCGGAAAATCTCAAGAGATAAATTTGGACACATTTTAGCTGATTCTATTAAATAAAACTATAGAAATTTAAATTAAAGCTACTAAAGGACTATTGAAAAAAAACTAGAAAACTTTTAAAGAAATTATTGGGAAAACCCTATGTAACTAAACTATTGAGAGTACTATAGACAAACACAATAATAAAAAAACTTTAAAACCAAAATGGCGAGTAAATAAAAATCAATTTAAAAATATATAAATGTAAAATTATTTGAGCTTATTAAATGCAAAAGATAAGGTATAAATGAATTATACGCAGCTATGAAATCATACCTTTAGATTTTTGCATAGAAAGATACATGTGAAAGTAAATTTTAACTAAAAAAATACACGGTCATTTATTAACGTGAGATTTTACCAAAAAGTAGAAAATGAAATTCCGTTAGAGTATTCTGTTCAGAAGCCTACCTTTCAAAGTTGTTTTGAATTAAAGGTATCTATGATTGCTTTTACATAAGTGCATATCAAAAACAAACATAAATCTCAAATACAGTTTTTATTGATCCTTTAGTTGGAACTGCTCCTTATGCATTTAAACTATGAGATAGATTACAGATGCGCTCAACAATATTCCATTACCGAAAATATTTTGTGATGGCATGAGCCTGCTCTCTCTAGGGGATGCATAAAGGAGAAGAATACCCACACCACTCTCTAGAAAGGAATATGATCAATGGTGCCCTTCCTTGTGAAACCAAACCCTGGAGAAGTTTTTCATTCTAGGGGACTACGATATAATATGCAACCTCATAATTATTCCCTATCTATTAGACCAATATTTCCTGAGTGCACCAACAATTAGGACCGTTTTTAGGAAATGTGAGGCCCAGGGCAAATAAATCTGAGGCCCCTTTTTGTACGATATAATATATTAATACGTACTTATATTACTGAATAATTTCTTATGTTTTGTGGGACATGCAAACAATTAATCGAGTTAAAAATAAAAATATTTCCCCTTTTTAGTGAGAAAAGTAGCAAGTTCATTTATACAAATAAATAAAACGTGTTACAGTTTAAACAATACACCAGGCATGTCAACCTTGCGGCCTAATCTTTGATTCTGTGTGGCCCATGGAGCTTATAATGGGCCAATATTAAATTTGGCATGACCCTTATTTTCATAAATGTGACTACACGGTGTCGGTGAGTAAGATATCACATTGTAGGAACGTCCAAGACTATGCTACCAATGTACATTTTGAATTATGTTTTAATCGTGGAATCTTTAAACAAAGCAGATGGGATGGAAGAGTTAAGGTGCTATTTTAATATTTCAAGCTGGTATATTAAAAAGCAGAGCATGATAAAAAGGAATATTAAATAAAGTGTGGAGTTTGGCGTTATCTTGGGGGAACTAGCATAATTTAGATTTGCTACTGGCACAACATAGTTAGCTGGGTTTGACAACATTGGTCGGATATTTCTGATACTTGCAGTTTGTCAGATCCTCCAGTGAACAGTGAAGAGAATATGTTTGTTAGTAGTTCCCTACTCAAGAGTAAAGAGGTAACAAAACTATTGAAACTGGTCTCGTTTGTCCACCCTAGTTAGGGTTGTGTGATTTATTTAATTTAATTTTTTAGGTGAAATATAAATAGCTGGCCATATACGCGTAGTTTGAACGCATTCAAATCGAAATATGTTTTATTGGGTTTTGTAAAGATTAGCTTGTTAATAACGCTTCAAATAGTGTGACCCACAAAATGTTCATTTCAGAACCTTTAAAAAATAAAATCGAAGAGGGGGGTCATGTGTTTCAGAAAAAGTGGGAGCTGGGATAATTTGTTCAGCAAATAAATTAATATAAACATTGTTTGTCTCGTATATAAACTAGAAATTAGTGTTTGTAAAGGTGGTGTTTTCGTTTGGTTTAATTGGCCGGTGATGGGTAGATCATCTGCAAATATCAAATTTCTGTGAATGAATAATAAAGGGGGCAGGGGGTCCCTAACATTTTCTATAATAAAGTTTTTTAAAGTAAAAATAAGGTAGGCTACTGAAATGAGTTCTCTTTACTTCTAATATTGAATTTTTTTTAATGAGGCCCTTGCAGTGATTTGTGTTTTCAATGTGGCTATTACGATAAAATGAGTTTGCCACCCCAGCAATATACAAACTAAACCGTATATATTAATCAACTCACTTTGAAAGAAATTTCTTTCTCGCCTTCTTAACAGCAAACATACTAGTAAGTCCATAAAATGAAATGTTGTTCATAAGGTCATGTTCTGAAGAATCACCATTAACGATTTCAATCTTTATTGTGTCATGGTAGACTGAAATCGGTTTTTTACAAAAGACAGTTTTTAAAATGATCTTTCGGCTTCACAGTTTGAAATTTGTTAATGGTAAATACAAGCACATAGTAATTGCTGCATTTGAGAAGACATCAATTAAATCACTTTTATATAATTTTCGCAAAATCTCCTGTGCAATGGATAAAGAAACACCCTCTTCAATCTGAAGTTTTTTGAGAAAAGAAGCGAGATGTAATACCTCACTCCGCAAAACTGGCTGCAGATCCTTACTGTATCGTTTGACCCATTCATCAGCACTTTATTTGAGCTCATCATTGCTTATTGTAGCCAATCTATAAATCTATGGTCATATCCATCCCGTCGACCTTTGTTTGGATCTGACCGGGTTAGTATTCTGATGCCAGGTAGTTTCACGTTATCTACTAACGATTAGACTGGGTTTGATTTAAATGAAATATAACATGAATTAAAGCTCATAAGTTAATATTTAGGATTAATTTATTTCACACTTTGATCCCGGTTATAAAAGAGTGATTATAAATAATGGAAATTGAGTTGGAGTGACTCGTTCTTCACCAACTCTTCGACTGCGCGAGTGTCCAACACATGTCCAGAGTGTATGATGGTATGGCCGTGAGTGTCCAACACACGTACAATCTGTATGATGGTATGATCGTGAGTGTCCAACACACGTACAATATGTAAGATGGTGTGATCGCGAGTGTCCAACACACGTCCAATCTTTAAGATGGTATGATCGCGAGTGTCCAACACACGTACAATCTGTAAGATGGTATGATCGTGAGTGTCCAACACACGTCCAATCTGTAAGATGGTATGATCGTGAGTGTCCAACACACGTCCAATCTTTAAGATGGTATGATCGCGAGTGTCCAACACACGTACAATCTGCAAGATTGTATGATCGTGAGTGTCCAACACACGTACAATCTGTAAGATGGTATGATCACGAGTGTTTTGCCAATGGCTGTCGCGAGATCTTCTTGAAACCCTCACTTGTATTTGTTACTTAAAAAATTACAGCTCATTTGGAATACATCTTTCACAATTTGTTCTGTTCTTTACTGCTAGCTTTTAAGGATCGCAAATACTAAAGAAAACAATTTACAGTTGAGCTGAATTGTGTAACATTTTTGTTTTAATTTAACTCTGTATTCTTGGTGTTTAACTGTTGATTTAATGAGTGCAGAAATGAATACTAAAACAAGAATGTGTTAAATGTATTAATAATTAATATTTCTCGATTAGGTTACATTGGGGAAATTGAAATTAAAAACAAAGGGCGTCTCTCTACTAATATATCAAAGGGCAACTAGTATTAATTTTATGTTCAAACAATTTTATCAAAATATAAACACAAAGCATTTGCTTCCCGCTCAAAAGTAGGTGTGTATTTAAAAATATTATGATTCTCTAAATCGCAATTAACATATATGTATTGTTTGCATTTGATGTATTATCTAATATTCATTCTAAGAGAATGATCACTGGCTTTACCTCTTTAATTAGTATAATTATGTGTTTATTAACTGCATATTGATACGTTTATGATATTTTTAATTATCTGTTGACTTTTTATATAACTTTATAGATAAAAAGTTTTATTTGGTTTATTGTTGTTAACTAATTTATATTATGTCGTTATTAATCTATTTCCGTTACAGTAGGCTTACTACAGTCCACAAATACAAAAAAGTATTGTTTTAAACTATAAACAAACCAAAGGAGATATTTTATTTCCTGCCACATCACTCTCTTGAAAATATTAATTTTCATTTTATAATGCGCTGAGTGACTTTTTCTAAAAAGTCTTAAAAATTAATAAATTTTGGTAAATGCTAAGCTATAACATTTTAAAAACAAAAACATTGTTATAAATCCCTTCAAATGACTCCTCTTGCTTCCCCATAAATCTCCTACCACCCCCACCCCTCATTCCTTTCTTCCTGTTCACCCGAGCGGCACCCCCAGTGCAACTCACAAGCCGCCACTGTCAATAACACACATGAATGAAGAATTTCTGAAACTGTCACCGAATTTTAAAATAGTCGAAATATTATATTTTCCTTCAGGAAACTTTTTATAACGTCAGTTATCTGTGTAAGTTGGTGATACATACATCGAATCCATGTTTCGGTAGATGCCAACTTACCCTTCCAAATATTTCCATATTGTCATTCCACAATATAGTGATGAATGAAAATCCAAATATTGCATTTTGACCATCAGAGAGGCTGTTTCTATCCTTGTGAGCTGTGTTTGATTTTTTTTAAATTTGAAATGCCATTAAAGGCACTATAAATTTCATCTTAATGAATGTTCATATTTCTTAGTGAATCTTTCCTGCATGACCACCCAGTTTCAGATAAGCTCTTAATAGAGATTTTTGGCTTGCAACCACTTTACGTACTCCTTCACATTAATCCTTTAAAAATTGACCACCCATAAGTAAAATCAATGAAGGGAGCGTCTAACTTTTCAAGAAATTTAAAGTTTTTTAGCATCTGGATATTCATTAACACTGTTCTTGCCAACTAAGTTTAGTGAATGTGCTGCACATGGAACATGGAAAACAGAGCTGTTTTTCGATTAAATGTGTACTTGGAGACTTTCGAATTTGCCCGATATGTTGGCTGCATTTGTTGTGCCTCACTGTTTGGCCCTTGCGCCTTTTCTCCGCAGTTGCACCGACCACGCCAACCACCCTTTCTACTGCTTGGACCGCTCCACACTTCATGTTCTCTGAGCGATCCGTGACGATTTGCCCACTGTACTCAGCGCCAATGAGAACTCCTCTTTCTATTGGCTCGCTTGGCAGCCACTGTCTCTCACGTTCTCATGCGACAATGAGAAATCTCTTTTTCTATCATCGGACAAGGCCAGGAGGCAGTGGAGAGTATTTAACATGGTGGTTCCTCACTCAGAGGCAGGTGGTCATGGAGTACATCATCCTCTACCTGGTCTATCATGGCAGTACACCCGAATAGAGGACCACCAGTGCTGAATGAGCTCACGGTCGAACTCTAAAACGCCAACGAAGTCGCGGGGAAGAAGGCTGAGCTTGAAAGTTTCCTGCCAAAGCATCGTGTCGATGTAATGCAGTTGGGAGAAACCCACTTGCGCTCCACAATGAGGTTCTCGTTAGCAGAGTTCATCTGTTATCGGAGCGACCGAGCGGGGAATATGGAAAGGGGTGGGATGGCGGTCCTGGTCCGAAGGGGCCTTGACCATCACGTCATCTCGCTTCCTCCCCTCCAACACATGGAAGCAATGGCTATCCAACATGGTGACCTCTATCGGCCCAGTGCGACTCATTTCCATTTACTTACCTCCCTACCGCCGGTTCAAGCAGGGTACGAGGGCTGACATGGAGGTGCTGCTTCGAGGTACCACGCCTGTTTTAATCGGTAGTAACTTCAAAGCTAAGCATCCTTCATGGGACTCTAGGACTATGTGCGCTCGCGGCAGATTGCTCCACGACGTCATAGATCTACACGGCTTGGTGGCCCTCCATCTCTTCCACCCCCGGTCACTTCCCTCACCATTCCTATTGGTTTTCTGGACATACTCAACTTCGTTGTCTCCAGAGGGATCAGAAGGCGGTTAGTGCTGAAGTCTCTAGCTGAGCTAGACTCGTATCACAATACCGTTCTTGACAACCTGGGATTTGCAGTGTCCTTCATACACCCCTCGATAAACCAGACCCCAAGCGAACTGACTGGGACAGGTTCATGCATGTGTTGAGTGAGAGGTTGGTACCCACCTCTACATTTCAAACAACAGCAGAAATCGATCGTGATACGGAGTTCACAACTTCCGCCATCAAGGGGTCGCTCGAAGCCTCGACGTCGAGGCACCGTCCTAAGATGGCACCACAGTTTTTTGTGCCCGATTCTATCCTCAGCTACGTCCGGGAGAAAAATCGGCTGGGGAGGGCTTGCCTAATCTCGAGGGACCCAGTAGACAAGGCCAACTGGAGCCGCCAAGTCAATGCGGTCGCGAGATGGTCCAAGAATACCGGAACAATGTCAGAGAGAACAAGATTCAGAGCCTGTGCGTACAGGACAGGTCCCTGTGGCGCATGACGAGGAACTTGATATGGGTTCCCACACCAGGGCCGCCTTTTCTAGGTCATAACCATATGGCCAACTCCAACCAGGAGAAGGCCGATGCACTCGCTGAGCACTTAAAGGCACAATTTGTATCAACTAACGACCCGTCAGACCCGGTTCACATTGCACACGTTGCTCTGGTTATTGGCGTGGTCCCATACATACCCTTGGATAGACCTGGACTCATGGAGGCGACAGAACGGTCGTGGGCAATAGCTGCTATAACACTAAACAAGGCCCCCAGATGCAACGGTATCAATAACGCGGTCCTCAGAAAGCTTCTCTTGGGGGCGATTTACTTCCTAGTGGATTTATTAGACACCATCCTGCTCCTGAGTCAATTCCCCGAGCTCTGGTAGCACTCCAACGTCCTCTGCTCTCATAAACCAGGTAAGAACCCGACCCTAACTTCGTCATACCAACCAATCAACTTGATCGACAGTTTGAGGAAGTTGTTCGAGAGACTTCTACTGACACGACTGACCCGACATGTTCGTGAGGTGGACATTTAGGTGCATGAGCAATTTGCCTTTTGGGTGGGACACGCTTCGCCTCACCAACTCATCCAGCTCGTAGAGCAATAAAGAAGAACTTCAACATCAATAGGCTGATTGGTGATATCTTTCGCGACGTGGTAAAGGACGTTGACCAGATTTGACACGAAGGTCTCCTTTTCAAACTCTTCTCTCTGAACCTACCCTTATATCTAATTAAGGTTGTATAGTCTTATCTATCATACCGCAACTTCTCCACTACCTTTGGGAACGCTACTTCCCAAGTCAGAAGCATCTGGGCTGGAGTGCCGCAAGGTTCCATCGTGAACCCGGTGCAATTCAGTCTGTATGTGAACGACATTTCTAAATCCCCAGACACTAAATTGGCACTGCATGTGGACGACGCAGCTCTAGTAGTGGAGTCATGGCAAGGTCAGCTGGTGAAGAGGTGACTCCAGACAAACCTAACGAAGGTGGAGTGGTGGCTGACCACCTGGAGGACAATTATTAACGTGGACAAGAGCACAGCAGTGTTTTTCATATGGAAAAGAAAGTTCTACAGGCCGGCCCCACTCCGGCTGTTTGGAGATCAGATAAGATGGGTGAACAGTGCTAAGTACGTGGGACTTATGCTTGACACCAAACTGACCTGGTGACTCCACTGCACTGAGGGACTTAACAAGGCGAGGCAAAGGCTGGGAATCCTAGACCCACTGCTTAACAGGCGTAGCGCCCTTTCTACAAAGAATGGTCTGACACTGTACAAACAATTGCTCAGGCCGATCCTCGACTATGTATGTTCCTCTTGAGGCCACCTGGCGGATACGGCTATGAGGTGGAGGCAGGCATTCCACAGCAGGTGATTGAGGATCATTGTGGACGCGACTTGGTACGTTTGGAATGTGACTCTGCATCATGACTTGGAAATGCCTACAAT
>CABFWB010006395.1:0-33818 GCA_902151455.1 Timema bartmani
AACTTGTACCAGAAAGAGAGCGAAGATAAATCTTTTCTCCATAAGACCTGCAGTTCCCTCAGCTATGAAATTAGGTGTAGTTAAAAAATGACACCTACCAGACGTGAATTATGGAAGTTTTTTGAGAAGTTGGATAGCGAAAAAGCATATTTTAAAATTTGTTTTAAAGTATTAACATCCATTATACATTTCAATGTTTAAATATATATTAAAATACAACTATGATGCAAAAGTTGAAACTATTATTAGATAAAAAAAACTTTTTCCAGATTAAAATTTCAATACCGATACTTACTATTATCTATAATTTTCTTTCGAAACTAGTATAGTATCGATATTTTTCTTCCGATACTTTTAATAAGTATAGTATCGATAATTTTCTTTCGATACTACATCCCTACTCGTGGCCCAACTGTAATGCGCCCTTTAGTTCAACGGGAACATGTTTATACATTTCGCCTCAATTTAGATTTGAACTCTATTTTTAAATATCAAACCACTTCTCAAAAAATACTGGATTTTTGGACGTGGCCATCGCACCATAAAGCTCCACAAGCAGGCCCCCTAATGGCCCATGTCACAACCGATTAGCTGGTCAATTAGATACAAGACTACGCTCAAACCGGAAATAGTATCGAAGTCCAGTTTTATCCATTCTTAACTTGATAATAAAATACAGCGTTCAACAAAACTTATCAAAGTTGGCATTCCTCTAGTAGGTGTGCCAAAATTAATATCACTTTTGTAACACTCTTAAAATATTTTAAATTGTAGGAAAAATGTATAGCTTGATAAATTTAAAAAAAAAGTTCTCAGGATTATGCTTGAACTGACTTCAACAAATTAGAATTGTCCATTGTAGGTTCATTACTTCTTTATGACATAATTTATAATAGGTTTGTTCATTCAGCACAAATGTTAAAAAGTAAAACAAAAAAAAACTGTCTTGTTTCAACCAAACTTAGTAGTTCATAATTCTATACAGCGTTTTTCTTATATATATATAAGATAGTAGGATGATTTTTTCCTAGAGATTAATTTTGAATGGTCAAGGAAAAACAATCTTAAAAGATGGATTTCATCATATTTCCAAGTAAGTTAGGTCTAAATACTATATATATATATTTAGAGAATAGTAAATGTGTGCTGATTTATATATTATTAAGGAACCACTCCATTAAAAACGTTTTTTATGCGATTAAAAATTGAGCCTATATATATAGCAATGGTTTTACTTTAGTATATCACCGATATATCATAGTTTGGCCACTACGGCCCATATTAGTTTACCAAGGGTTGCTCATAATTTCATTGTTAATAATAATTATTATAATAATAACTATAACAAATATTGTTGGTTATCAAACAATAGAACAAAGAATAAGGCCATTATTTTTAAAATCCTCAAATGAAATGTTTAAATCGGAAAACAAGTTTACAAACGTATGCTAAGTGGTAATTTTGAAAGATAATTAATTTCAACCTTTGAAAAAAATACAGCCTAATTCCACTCAAATTCAGTATAGCCTAAACAATTATAGCATATTATTGATATATTATATATTTCTAAAGCACATATTAACAAGGCCGCAAACAAAGGCGTCAGATGCATCTATTTTTTTTCAGTGACGGGAGTCAGTGTTTTAATCTTGACCAAATTTTCTAAGGTTGATTTCACTACCTACACGCAAATGCAAGTACATTTTGTTTGAATTTTAACTGTATCTTTCTTAACCCATTAGTGTAAATATGTGGATAACATTAACGGGTAGTAAGATGTAGAGTTTTTTTAATCTCAAAAGTGCTATATTCTTATTTTAAATTTCACTTTCACGCTAAACAGATAAAATGTTTGTTTGGTCTTGAATGATCATTTTTATTCTCAATTAGTTAGCCTACATAAATATATATATATGATGGATTAAAGTATCAAATCTATTATATAAATGCTAATTAATTATGAGGGATTAAATAACAAAGCTATTTTTAATATATAAATATATGTGTTTTAGGTTCGAAAGTGTATTTAAACATTATTTATAGTATATAGTGAAGATCTTGAAGATTTTCTTAATACATAAATATATTAATTACAAGTAAAAAAATAGGCTTAACAATAGTAATTACCAATGAGTAAGTGTTTTTGATAAGTTTGTAAATATTATTTTTTATCTTATACATTTAGTCTTAACATATTATATAATAATTTTAAAATATATTTACAAAATGTTTAGTCAAGTTGGGAAATATTTTAAAAAGCCTATTTTAACTTTTTTGGGCAATATTTAATATTTTAGACATTTTACGCATTTTTAAGGAAAAAACATCCACGTCCCAGGTACGAGTACAAAAAAAATGACTGGATCTTCTACCTGCGACTGAAAATTGTGTTATTTTCATACTTATTTTTTTTTAATTAAAAATGCCTACGACTCTGTTTCTAAATACACGTACTAATTTATTTCATTTTTTATCTGTCCCTACCCATATAGACCATATCATGGATTGTCGATTAATTTTAATAGATTGTTGTAATAAAAAATATGTGTTACTGTAACATATAAACAATAAAACCTTAACTGTAACAAATGACTAGATATAGTTACACACGTGAGTTTCATACTCTAACAAATACGGTATGTGTGTGATTTATCATTAATTTTAGCTTATGTAGCAAATAGTGAGTTGATATATCTATTAATATGATATATTTGATGTGTACATACCGTAAAGCCCAGAAGTTCTTCCTCACTCAATTTTTGTCTGATATCACCATTTGTATAGAAGATTTCAAGATATAACACTTTGTATTTTTTCACCAAGTGCAAGAGCTTTCTATGATAATAAAATAGTTGTTTCTTTGTCGAAGTACAGAACTAAACGGATAGCATTAGACTTCAGAAATGTGCAAATGTAACGTGTAGGAATCCTTCTGTAGCCATATTTGGGATACTCCCTCTTTCATGAAACGACATGCGTGATATAAAGAGAACATTTAATTCCAACTAATCCCATTTATGATATATTTAGATATAAAGAGCATGTCAACTTAGCTTATTATTTTGAGCACTTGCTAGAAAAATGTATTAGGTTGGAAAAAATTATGTCTAAACTGAATAAAATGCTTAATTTAGATCTAATAAAAAATGTTAACTTTCCAAATTTGTATTCCTATTGAGTTGGTTCCTTTTTCCAAGTAGCTCGTATTGAACCCTTGCGTACTTACTCCGCCCAGAAGTCTTGTAGCTGAATCATCATTGGGTCATCCACAGCTTCTGCGCAAGGGCATTGAGACAATTCAACCACTTATCTGAGTCTTGGTAGAAGTCATTTAAATAATATTAGATATAAATTTTAATATATTACAAAACAATTTTACAAAATTTAATTTCATTCTCCATAATTTTAATACCCATATTTATTTACCTGTACGATAGTACATATTAAATTAAAGAATATAATTATATATTAATTGAAAATCATAGTTTTAATAAGATTGTTTTGAGTTCCTTACTTTATTTGATTGATTATTTGTGAACGTTTAAATCCCTATCAGGTAGTCTATTAATTATATTTTAATATACTTTAATCAAAATATAAAAGTCTGATCATCAACTTGTGGCCTACGGGCCATCTGTGTCCCTCGAGCGTTTAGTGTGCGAACAAATTTTTATATTTTATAGCTAATAAAATACTTGCAGTTTTAATGGTCAATATTCAGAGCCATACCGAGGGGAAATATGTTTTGGGGGATCATATCCCTCCAAAAATATTATTAATCAAATATTTTTATATTCCTCCGCAAAACCTAGTCTAGTAGCTTACTTAAATATTATAGAACTAATAACACTTACAAACCCAATTATTTATTTTTATAAAATTTTAAATTAATTAAAGCGGGATTCATTGCAAATACAATATTGTAGCAATTTTGTTTGAGGAGACTTACTGGGCCATGGCATGTAGGCCTACAGCTTCTCCTAAAATAAAATACCGAGCACAGCTCAGTTGATGTTTGAAAGAAGCTATAGTACTATGGTATTTTCTACTTATAAATAAAGTATTTTAAGAGTTATCACCACAAATGAAGGTGCGTTTTGTTGTATGCAGTGCCAGCAACTTTTATTCTAATCAGTAGATTTCAATTGTTGGATTTCTAATGTTGTGATTGTATTTGCCATCCTATCAACAGCTCGAGACACATAAATAGGCCTATTAATTGCTAGTAGACTACCGCTACAACACCGTGTATTTAGTATAACTTAGTAAAATTATTAGTTAGTATCTAAATTTAAAAGTTTTGAGCGTTTTATTTATTATATTATATATGTTTGCGCTGAAATTTCGCATGGATAGGCCTATAGCTTGTGCGTCCGGTTAACACAAAGGCATTTTTTTTTAATTATTAAAATATATATTTCTCAAATATTTTGTCTTAAAACATGTGATAAATGTTGTATCCTCTTATTGAATGTAGAATTCATTTTGTCTGTCTTATTGATCGCCAAATCAACTGATATCCAACCCGCTTCGGTGGCCGCTTAGTCTAACGCGCTACTCTTGCAATAAGCTAGTCTGTTGATGACGGGAAGATCGATTTTATAATCTCAGTAGCGTGTACAAAAGTTTTGTCCAAATTGTTTTCCAATCTTTCGCCAACCAAATTCAGCACACTTCCTCTAAATATAACCTTCCTAATTTCTAAAACTACTAGCGTAATTAGTACATAAGCGTATAATACAAACGGGTAGTAAAGCGTGGTAATAAAAAATAAATAAAAATAAAACTGGCAAGTGTGAAATTGAGTGTTTTTTTATAATATATACTTTTGTGAGCCTGACATCTTCGACCGCTTGACCAATATTTCAGGTAACACTAAAAACGGCTGGAGGAAATATTGGGGTGTGCATCTCAGATTTGTTATCTTTACCCTTACATTATTATTTTGAGTTTGATGCCTAGGGTGCAAGAGGATGCGAGAAAAAGGCAGTTTTTTAAGGGTGTTTTAATCAACCCATTTTTTTGGTAAAATAAATCAAATAATTATCTCTTAGTAACATAGTTTAATTTTCTTCACATGGTGAAATAAACGGTTCTTGAATAATTGTCAAGAGTGTACTAGAATTTAATGACAACATTTTCTCTTCATTTAAAAAGTTTGTCATCTAATGCTGCTATGCTCATGAGAGATATTCAACAAATGTTGAAATCACCACGTGAAGAAAATTAATTTCTATATTTCTACTGGAGCAATATTATATTTATTTTATAAAAAAAAGTTTTACTAACCCCTTCCTTCCCACCTTAAATCAAATTGTAATATATGTGAATATCTTTGAAACCATAAAACATAGAACGAGAATATCTTATAGAAACTTAGGGAAACTTAGAATGTTACAAAAGCACTTTTTTTTAACTTCTATGTATATATTGCTAGCCTTACTCCTAATAATGGTTGACTACTGCCACAGGTATCGCCAAAACCAAGAAAAAGAACCAGATGAAGCTCAGTATAGGCTTGTGTAATCAAAGAAACTTGAAGGTGTGCTTCCCTTATTTTTTATTTTATTTTACTATTGTATACATTATTTAACTCTAGATTTAGTAGAATCAGTTGTAATGAACATCCTGCTACAATAAACCTAAATAATTTTTTCTCATAACTACATTACAATAGTGCCTAAATGGTAAAAATATTGTTTATTATGAGCCATAAACTTCGGTTTTAGTGAACCTAAAAACTGAAATTTCCAAGTAAAATTGTCATTCTAACATTGTAACTCTTTAAAAACCAACCTATATTGATGTTTGAACTATAAACTTTAAAAACTGTTTTTCTACCAGAGTTCTTATTTGTGTCGCATATAGGGAAACTGACATTTTGGAATGGGAAGTGGACGAAAGGCTGAGTGCAGACAGCCAATACAACCCCCTTACGGGCAAAAGCGTCATACTGTGGTTGTAGCAAGCAAAGACAGACAGGATACCGTGCTATATGCCAATGTCGACAAAACTTCCGGCACGCTTGTTTAGCTACTNTATATGCCAATGTCGACAAAACTTCCGGCACGCTTGTTTAGCTACTGGATGTGTGACTTTCAATGCAGAGAATGAAATGTCAATCAAGAAACAGATACAATTCATCACATCAATCACCATTATTTTGAAACTATAGAACATATCTATATCGACTATGAAGCTTAGTTTGATTTAGCACTACGTCTTACTACCCGTTCGGGCTATACACATAAATACTAATAATGCTAGTGTGTTAGGAATGAGGAATACTATAGAGGAATTGTAACCGTATTTGCAAGTTGGGAGAGTGGAAAACCATTAAGGAAATACCACCTAGGACACCCGACCAAGATTAAACCCCAATCTTCCCGTTATCAGCAGTAAAAAAATCCTAAAATATATTATGGTAGAAAATTGAAATATTTGCATAGATGAATAGGGACAACCTTAAATAACTTGTAATAAGAGTCTGAACATTTATAGTTTCAAAACAAGAATCAGTGGGTTGAGGCTAAGGGAATAATAGTGAGTTGAAATCTACAAAGCCTATAGAAACAATAATTTTTGGTGATAGACTATTGAATTTGCCAGGAAGGTGGCTGGGCTATTCCAGATAACTATACATGTTTGAAAGATTTTTAATTTTATCATCCAAGATTTGGAAAATAGTGGGGAAGAATGGCTAAAATCTCAAAAACTAATAAAAAAAGATTCTAGGGGTAGTAGAAAAATTGAATATTGCTCTTTTTCCCAATATGTGTTTCAGTGTTTATAATTTATTTTTAATATCCTTTAACAGTTCTTAAGCAAATATTGGGTTTTCTATGGTTTGCGTTAGTTTGTGCACAAAATTTTTGATCTGAATAATGTTTCGTTTTAAAGATTGTTTTTAAATTTTATTAATAGATATATTTGGTTTAGGATTGTCATGGCTATCTTGATCGTGTAGAAGAATAAATTATCCAAACGGCACAGCTGAATCTAGAACATCTTAAGTTGATTTAGTTTTGATTTTTTTTTTTTGTCCGATATGTTATTCGACCACTTCTAAACTTCATATAGATCTAAAATTTGGAATTCCGATAGGTATTATGATAATATTCTCTAGTCCAAAAAAACAAGTGGAGGATTTAAAATAGTGGATCGGACTAGGACAAAAACATTGAAAATGAACAATTCCGTATAAGTGGGTCGGATAGCCACCTGAATCGTACACTTTTGGATTAAAGCATGATACTTGGTACATAGTTTGTTACTAACTACTAACTAGGTGTATAAGAGAACATTTTTTGAGGTAGGGACCCACTATCCACTATCTTGGTTCAAAATGGCGGCTAAAAATGGCGGCCAAAAGTATTTTTTTGCAATAACTTTTGAAATAGACGTTTAAGAAAAAACGTTTCAAACAAAAAGTGTAGACTGCACTATTTAACACATTTCCAACCTTTTACAATTTTTCGATTAAATAAATAATAACAGATTTAATCTAAACATTACAAATTATTTTCATAAAATTCCGTGTTTTAGTAATTTTTTTATGTAGAAAACGGTTCTAATACCTTCCAATGGTAAGTTGTTTAGATCGATAATATAATTTATATGAAAATATCCTACAAATTCTATATGTTGACACACAAGAGCAAATTTTGTGAATGAGGGTAGCAAAATATAGTGAAGTACTCTCTTGTTAATTCTTTATAATCTTAAAGTATGTTACATATAAAAACATAATATTACTCACGTGAATATAATGATTTTAGTCACAATATAATACTAGCTACTTTTAATTTAATAATACTCTTGTTTGTTCACCTTTTTTTTTACATTATCTCACTCTAGATAATCTCCCTTGTTTTCGCGGTCGTGGCATTTCACAGGGGTGTACACTTCATGTTAGCAATTCTACACTTGCATATCTTGAAGTTGAATGTTTTACACTATCAATGAAGTAATTCATGCACACAAGTGCTGCCTGGTGTAAAGTCATCCAAATAGGTCTCCACAGATTGCCTTCTTTTTTTAACCCCACTTTTTCAGCCATCCCCAACAATATCCTACTTGATAGGTGGAACGCAGAGCGTGTTGATAAAGATCAGCTCTGGTTGGTGGGATTCGATCGATCGACAGGCCTTTTTGGGTAAAAGGTTCCTTTCAACATTCACTTACCGTTGAATGTGAGGGTGTTTTATCATAAAGAAGTACAACGAACATCTCTAATGTACTCATTTATGTATCTATGCTTACTTGAACTTTTGACAAAGCTTGAAACGTAGGTAGGAAATGTGGTAAACTGTTAAATATTTCCCAAGCTGATTTTTTCCCATGACCTGAGAAAGATGTTGAGTCAGAGGCTGTAAGCACATGGAAAAATGACAATGATTTTTGCCTTTTCTTTCCCAATATCGTGGACAGGAATACACCGAAAAGTGTTACCTGTCCCAAAATCTATATATAGTTTCCCCGGTTGTATTTCTTCATAAAATGCTATTGCAAGTGTAACAACATCTGTATCAACAGTTCTGATTATGACAGTTAAGTGTCACTGTTTGGATGCCTTACAAACAGTGACAGTTAAGTGTCACTGTTTGGATGCCTTACAAACGTGCAGTATCATTCGGGTGTCAGCCTCCTCCTGATTACATTGTTGGAGATATGAATGTTGAGAAAAGCCACTACACATGATGTTACTTCCAACTGTGGCAATGACTTTCTTTGTGGTTATTTTGCTTTGTTCCTGCTGATGCCACTCAAAGACAATTCCGGACATCAAACTGAAGAGCTCTGATTTGTTCCTGTCCACTAATAAGAAACCTTCCTAGTTTTTAGGAATCGGATTATCCGCAGTCACTCGGCGTCGAATTCCTGTTACACGAGCAATCATTGTTTCAGACTTAAGGCTATCTTCTTGATATTTGTCAAACACAACGTCAATACGTTGACTGTCTGACCATTCTGGAAGAATTATTCTGGCAGATTTCTCACCATAGTCTTGCAAAGTCTTAGCTTCTCCAGGATTTATTATGTGGACCATCGCTGGTCCATCAATAATCACAGCTGAAGTTTGAGAATTATCTTCATCACTATATCCATAGAGTTTATTAAAACAATGAAGGATGTCTGATTTTGAATTTTTTCTTAATTTTCCACAGTCCGAAAGTGATGTTGGGAAGGCCGTATTCTCGCGGATAAAGAAGGTTTCCATGTTTGAGCCTTTGCACTGACATCCAATGTAGAGTTTCGCAAAGAGAGTTGCATCACTCTTTGCCTGGTTCAAAAGCACTTTAGCCTAGTTTATATCCTTGTTAAGTGGCTCACGGAACAGCATTAACTTGTTTTTTTAATTGGTTCCTCAATTGGGAATTATATCTTTTAAACGCTTGGAAATATATTCTTTAAACTTTGCCTGGCCAGTCTCCTTTAGCTTAAACATGTGTATAATGGCATTTTCCGCTGCAAGGTATTTCGTTATTACATTACTGAGCTCACAGGTAGTATCTTCAAAAGTATTTCCAGATTTCTTAAATTCCTTCACCACATTTCTCACATCAAGGAAAAACTTTCGCTGGAATGAGGTTCACATTCATGGTGTTTATCATAATTTAATTTATAAAGTATGTGCTCTTTGGCGTCGCTTACAATCTTTGCCACTTCTGGTCCTGCCACCATCCATCTTCTTCTGGATTTAAAATAAGCCTATTGCCTCTCCATCTCCCTTTACAATGGCGTTTAGTTGTTCGTGAGCTTGTTCAAGAGCCATAAACGAGAAAGGCTTTCCAGTAATGATTGCCGTAAATTTACCATCCCTAAATTCTTTGTGGATACCAAGATTTAAGTTTGGAGGGTTTTCCATGTCATGCAAGTGTACTGGAAGCCACCTAGCATAGTGAATATGAAAAATTGTAAAACAGATATTGCCATGTTCTTTATACTTGTGATGTACTGTTCAATGTTTAGGTTCTCGGCACTGTTGAGAACTCTAGGATTTGTTGTTGAAGCTCTAACACGATACTCCAGTACTTGAACTGAAGTATTGTGCTGCACTGATTTTTACACCATTTCTCGTAAGAAATCGGGTCTTCTACATCAATTTGACTGTTGTAAGCGTCCTTCCTCAGGCAGTGCAATGCTGACACGTCAACTTCATGCACATAATGTGTTCGTTTTACATGAGATGCAGCTGAGTAATAATCACCAATAGCTCTCTTACATGACATCTCAATGTAGAGTCCTCCCATCATCCTCATAAATTTTCTTTCACCGCATTTATCTGCGAATCATCATTGAATTGTCTTTGCTACTACGAATAGTGGCACATCACATGTAAATTCATTAGTGTGTCTGAGATCCAAATGATTCATGGACTCTGAAATATGATTCATTGCATGTCTAATCATTATTGCTGGTAAGTGTGTAACATCATTAAACATTGAAAATAGCGTAGTGTTTGTCCGATGCTTTTTTCATTTGAAGAAAATGGACTGCATGGAAAGCACTGAATGAATTATTTGTCTCAGTTTCTGTTTCTCCCTTTCCCAGCAATTCTTCAATTTTAGTCAGCCACAAGTCATTGCAAGACGGTTGGCTGACTAAATGGCTGGCTTCTATGTCATATCTTATATCTTGTGATACAATCTGTGGCTTGTTCTAATTCCGAAGTGGCGAAGTAATAACGGTGAGTGTGAGTGGGCTCAGGCTGAATGACAAGCTGGGCTACTGACTGGTTAGTAGTTTGGCTGACTCACTAGTTAGCTGGATGAATGAATGGTTGGCATGCTGAGTGTTTGACTGACTGATGATATGGTTGGCTTAATTGTTGGAAGTGGAGAAGTCATAGGTGGGAATATTAACTTTTAATAATTGGCTTTCAATAAAGGATCAACTTTACTGTAGTACTCCGGTAGCTTAGCAATTACCTTACAACTGGACTTGTTAGATATTGTATTTCTTTCTCGATCTATTCCCTCTTCCTCTGAAAATCTGTGTTGATGTAGAGAAATACCGTTACTGTGAAATTATTCAAGGGAGGTTGAGGATCTGGAATTAAAGTCAATATTTTCCACACCACCAGTTGTAAAAATTCCACCTTTTAGCACTTATCGACCAACAGTACCAACTTCTTCATAGTAGGCACATACATTCTCAGTTTTTCAGAAGAAATCTGTAAAACTCTGTCTTATAAGATACCTAGGCCTTGTGTAATTAGCTCATCAATGCTTTCTTCCTGGTTTTAGCATAAATCATCAAAGATAGGTAGATCCGAATTGGTGTTTCTTGATTTTTCTCGTGCCTGATAGTTTTTCCAGTGGAATTTTCTTATGCATGTTATAACTTTTCAGTTGCGATATTGTGAGAGCTTTCTGTCTGGTTACACTGGATTGGCTTTCTATGTTGGAGACGTGTAGTAACATATTTACTAATCATAATAATATACCCAGAACACTCTTTTCTTGTGATTTTTCATCTATTGTTCCATCAAAAGGAAACTCATTCGTAAAAACTATATTTCTTATATTTTTGTAAGATATAATATGTCAAAATGTCTCTGTTAGCATACATTCACAGGCCTGTATTGCTGCTTCAGCGGCATCCTAATTAACTGTTAACATCCCTTCCCGTCCATTTTTGAGGTATATTAACTCATAAATGGTCTCTAACTTGTCTGCAATGGAAAAATTGTTTGAGAACTAATCCCTGATTCTTAAAGATTTTTTGGTGCTGATTTCAGTAAAAATAGTTTAAAAAAAATCCATCATGTACCATTTTTGAACAAACTCGAATTTTTTATTTCTATATCCACAAATTGACTGTATTAAACTTTTAAGAAAATTATAATTAATTTTCTTTTAGATCATTTTATTGCTATCCTTCATTTGATCAAGGTGTATTCTTAGAATAAAGAGGGATACAAGGAATGGGGGAGTTATTTGGTGACAATAAATGGTAGTGCCATGAGCTAAGAAGAGAATTCCATATACATTTTTGTTTACTTAGTTTGTAAGACAGTGAGTTAAAATGGTGACTCACTTCCATTTTCCATATTAAGACAGGGAGATAAAGTGATGACTCACTTCCTTTTAGCTTCCCCCTCTCCACATTCTTTCATTTCATTTCTTTGAATGTCTGCTCAATTTCAATGTGATCTTAATGTGACAAGGTTATTTCAAATTAAGTTTAAATTTTCGCAGAAGTTTACTTTTTTCCATTGTGATTAAGTTTAATTTGTGGTTTTAATCTGATTTTAAGTGTATTTAATGACTGCAAGGGGCTGTGTTAATTCATCTGACAGTTTTTGTTATATTTGTGTAGAAGAGCTCAGACAATGTTTGAAAGTAAGAAAAAATCTTTCCGCTTTAGTGTCCCAATGATCTGGAGGAAGCCCAGAAATCACGGTGATGACTACTACTTTTGATCATGTAACGTGTAGGGGTTCAATCTAAAAAATAAGAAAGAAATATTCTATCCAAACCTCCCTTCAGCTATACGCCCAGTACCTCATGGCCCAGGAATACATGACCCCACACCTCCAGAAAAACTAGAGAAATTATCCAATGACTTTGATAATGAAGCGCAGGATTCTGCTGAGGACTTTCAAGATGTTTTAGGCAGCAACGAACCCCAACTTTTTTTTCAGATTGAGTTCGACGATTTAGTCAGAGATTTTGGTCTCCCTAAAGATTCATCAGAACTGTTAGGCTCTAGGCTATAAGAAAAGAACTTATTGGCTCCCGGTACTTCTTTCTCATGGCTCAGAAACAGAAACATATTTTATTCCATACTTTTCTCAAGATGGTGACCTGATTTACTGTAGCAATGTTCCTGGACTGATGGCGAGGTTTGACATACAGTATAATGTGAACGAGTGGAAGCTATTTATTGACTCGTCAAAAAGAAGCCTCAAAGCAGTGCTTCTTCATAGTGGTAATAAATATGCTTCAGTACCAGTAGGACATTCTGGGTACCTGAAAGTATGCTACGATGATTTGGCCTTAATTTTCACAAAGTGAAACACAAGAATCATAGATGGACGATACGCGATAATTTTAAAGTACTTTCCATGCTTCTTGAACAGTAGGGAGGATACACTAAGTATCCCTGTTCCTTGTGTGAATGGGATATTCAGTATACGAGGCAACACTTGATCAAAAAGGAGTGGCCACGTAGAGATGCTTTAGAACCTGGAATCAAAAATGTTATACTGGGGTCTTTGGTTGATCCAAGAAATGTCCTCCTGCCTCCACTCCATATCAATCTCGGGACTTTCTGAAGCGAAACAGAAAAGAGGTGTTTTTGTCGGTCCAGAAATTCTGAAACTTCTGAAAGACGAAGGCTTTGAAACAAAAATGAATATTTTGAAAAAAGAGGCCTGGAAAGAGTTCAAAGAAGTTGTAACAACATTTCTTGGAAACAAAAAGGACCACAACTTCAAGTTTATTGTGAAAAACATGCTCATGAATTTCAAGGACTTGAGTTATATGACCTTGAATCAAGATATCAAGGAGATGGAGCTCAGATACCAGGGTAAATGGAACATAAACATGATGGCGGACTACTGTTGGATGCTTCACAGAGAAGAGCTGAAAGTTATATAGGCCTACAAAAGAATAAGTTCGAAAAGGATCTTTGAGGGGAAAAGGAAAAAGCGGTATAAGGACTTGTAAATCCCAATAAGAGTTGAGAATGGTTTTCCATCAATAATTTTCTAAAACAAACTATTATTTAAGTTTTACCAGATAGGGATGCGTTTTAACAAGTATATATATTAATAAGCGCTTTGCCCATATTTTCATATTAACTTTGTGAAAAATCCCTACGTGGTAGAGAAAAATTGAGGCTATATTTGAAATCAACACACCAAAAAGCATAAGAATCACTCATTACATTGTAGACAATTTTCAATAACTCTAATTTTGCAGGTTTGTGTAATCTATCCTTTAGCCTCGTTCTATAAACTTGCGAAATTTCTCCTTATAGCTGAAAAGCCCGATTGAAAATAGAATTTGGCCATGTCCTTTAGCTTGAAAATTGTAACACACTCACTATTAGTAATATGATCTCGTACGTATTCAACTAACTGAGCAAATGATGTGGCTTCCTCTTCTTCACCTCTCTGTTTACTCTGCACTTTTTCACTGGAATGAAAACGTTTCCTACTGTAAAATGACACTGGGCATTCTCGATCATACTTGGCTTCAGTAGCTATCAAATCACCCTCACTTAATTAGGATATTATCACACCATCTTGAAGATCAATAGCATATTTCTTAATCTTATTGCTGATTTCTAAGGTCATAGCTTAATGAAGCTGTTTTTCCCTACACTCGTCTACACAAAAAAAATTGTTTATAAAATTAAGTGAAATACCTTTAGACCATGTAAAAGTTGACGATGGAGTTAGTTTATCTCTGGGCTTGGACTCTAAATGTCTGATCACTTTGTAGTTTGTGTGCTTAGCACGACAATTCTTATGGAATTTCTCAAGGTTTGAATTAATTTTATCAAGTAAGTTATTTGTTTCACATAGACTCTCGATAAACAAGTTTGGCAGCAGTGTTCTAGCCGATCTGAAACCATCAATATCAATGGCCAGCGTTTTATAACTCTTCCCTGTGCGAGTCTTATCTGCTGTACACATTAATTGCTTATATTTTGATGTTTTTTATCAGAAAATACACAAATACCAACTACTAAAGGTTATTCCTTTTTTGCAGGAGCTCCCCTTTCCATGGTTTCCAATACCCCCTCCAATTTTTTTAAAATTATATCACCTACAGTATAAAAAGGTGCGTTAATTTCACGTAGCTATTCTAAAATTGTCTAAAAAATGTAGGTATACAAATATAGTTTTAAGGGAAGTATTTTCAATGAAACACAGATATTACGTCAAGTCATGTGATCTAAAGCTGTCACCTTTGACTATCAATACATATAAAATAACAATAATAATATAGTAGCATGTTATCAATATTCTACTTTTTTTTTCTAAAAATGATCTTTCTACCAGAATCCTTTTGTGCACACATACAAATTAGTACCGTCGCTTTTATTTACGGGACCGGCGTTATATTTAATTTGTGATAGTTATTTAACCCTTTATCACTAATCTACGTAATATTTAAGCATTCCAAATTTTGGTTTCCTGTTAATTCTTTACCAGCGCGCCAGAGCGTAAGCTCCTCCAAGCTATGCTTCCAGCATTTAGTTGTCATTGAGACACGCTGAAGTTAACAAGAAATGATATTATCGTTGTGCTCTAGTCAAGCAAAGGTCAACACACTCGTGTACGTAAAATTTACGCATGGTTAGTATTACTGTTTAGTATCTATACGTAATATTTTTCCATAGTTAGTGTTACCCCCATGTTTAATTATTAGAACTACATTCATTTTATTTTATAAAATTAATCCAATTTGTTTTTAAAATTAAAATAAAAGCGAGTTCCCGTCAGAATGTGTCGATGTAAAATTTTAAGAAAGAAAGCTTAACTTTTCACTTTTATTAATCAAGAAAGATCTTACAGCCGTGTATTTCATGCCACGTCAAGAAAAACTCGTCCTATTAGTTTCATCAGCTCACGAGGATAGATCAGTAAATTTTAAGTAAAAAAAACCGCAAATAATCTTTGATTATAACAAAATATAAGGAGGCTTCAATTCATTCAACCAGTTGTGACACAACACAAACTGTGGAGGAAAAACTATAAGCTGGGAATTGTGTTATTTTTTAATATGATCAATATAGCACACATAAATGTTTTTGTTCTGTACACACACAATGTTTTAGTCACGACAATGATGGTAAAAAACAAATTCCAGGATTAGAATTTTTGCTAGCATTCGATCCCCAGTTATATGAGCCGTGCAGATGCTTATCACGACTCTTCCTAGTTATTTATGACAAACAATCAGTGAAATTTTGTAAGGGGAAAAAAATCATACAGTTACCAGAATCAAGGTAATAACCAAGTAGTAACCCGAAAAGGAGAGAGGAAATATTGCTCATATTTCTCCTACACAAAGAAAAGGCACACCAATACTTATTGTTTGAAATGCAATAAACCCCACAATTAAACATTTTAATAACAGTAAAACTAGTCTAAAGATTATGTGAGTAAATTTTAAGCATGGTTAGTAATAACAGATTAAATGATAAGGTTATTAATTAAGGGTTAACACAAGATGGATGGCAGTAAAGCCTCTATTGTATGCTTTAATTTGCCAGCTTATAATTCCTCATTATTTGTCATACGATCTATCTAAGTTTCTAATACATATCATATTATAATTAGAGTGACCATAACTACTTGCTAAAAACATAGCAAAGGAAAAAAGTGATGTTATACCATGTAAAAAATAGTAAAATAAGAAGCTCAAAACTTACGTGTTTTCAATCTACATTTCACTCCCCAACTGATGCTAAAATCCCGCCTATCTCACAACTGCTCTTTTATCATTGGTAGAATGAAGGTACCAATTAGAAAACCTGGGCGAAGGTTTAAATACGGGACCCAAGTTTCAGTAAATATTTCATTATTAGGATATTTTATTTCCTTAGCATTGTGTGTAATGAAACTATTTGACCCAAGTTTCAGTAAATATTTTATTGTTAGGATATTTTATTTCCTTAGCATTGCGTGTAATGAAACCATTTTAAAACCTCCTAGAAAACAGCTTTTCTCAACTGGCATAGTGAGCTCCAAACGGAGTTTTCTACACAAAGAATTCCTAAAACACAAAATTTTGCAAAAAATAATTTTTAATTATTTAATTATCTCTGATATTATTAACTTAATCGAAAAACCGTAAAGAGATTAAATGTGTAAAAACAGTTGTCCTACATTTTTTATCCCCCTCCCACGATATACAGTATAAACTTTAGTTTGTTACTATGTAGATTTAATTTGTTTTAATTCTTTAAAAACCATTTAAGCCGTATCACTCGTCTTTGTTTTTATTAGAACCAATAGGCAATAGTTCAAAATATTGTGTATAGAGAAGTTATAACTTAATCTTCAAAATAAGTGTCAGCTTTTAAAACACGTTCAGCTCATATCTCTATTTTGACTAAATACGCGGTTTTGTAACACAATTTAAACCGATAAAGGATTGATATTTCAACATAGTTTAAGATTTAGTTACTTTTCCCAGTGGTTAATTTTTTATGCTAAAAGTAACTAACATAATTTTAATGAGATTTACGCCATATGCACAAGCAATAATTGGGGATCATCAGTGTGGATTTTGGTGAAATACATTAATACAGGTTAATATTTGTAATATTTGGGAAATATTAAGAAAAAAGTGATAATACAACATGACAGTTCATCAATTATTATGGATTGATTTGAAAAGGGCCTACGATCAGTTAAAATAAGTAAATTCTATGGAATTTTAGTTAAATTTGGAATTCCCAAAAAATTTACCAAGCTAATTGAGGTATGTTTGACTGATACACGTGGCAGGGTACCGGTTGGATGTCACTTATCAGACACTTAATGTGTTGAAATACGTAATGGGTTGAAACAAGGAGATGCACTTTCCCCGTTTCTTTATAATCTAGCTACAGTATGCTATTAAGATAACGCAAGAAAGTAGGGAATGGTTGATATTATTAAACAGTACAATGCAACTTTTAGGATACACAGATGATTTAGCTTTGTTGGACAATAGTAAGGAGCCTGTTACAAAAAAATAAATACATTTTACTCTAGATTAGTGAGAAAATAGGTATAGAAGGGAACGCTGAAAAGACTAAATATGATCGCAGAGAGAACACAAATTGGGGACGTTAATTTAGAAATAACTGCGAACAACATATCATTTGGCATGGTTAATGAGATAGATATTTAGGAACAGTTTTAAATAGCAATAACGATATTAGATTGGAAATTAGGAAAAGAAAACAGAAGGTAAATGCATTATATTATATAGCCAGTAAGTTTTTGACATCTCGCCTACAGCCCATGAATGTAAAACTCAGAATATACAAAATATTATTTTTACCGCTAGTTTTCTTATGAGTGTGAAACGTAGTTTCTTACCTTACATGACGAAAACAAATTTAGGTTTTCCGAAAACAAGATGCTTAGGAGGGTATTTGGTCCAAAAAGGGATGAGGCTATTGGGGAGAGGAGGCTACATAATTATGAGTTACATACCTTGTACCCATCACAATACATTATTATGATAATCAAGTCTCATAGATTACGGTGGATTATGGAGCGTGAATGGGAGATTATATAACCTTGTTCAGGGTTTTGCCTGGCAAACCCAATGGAGAGACCATTGGGAAGAGCTAGACACAGATGGGAGGATAAGATTAGAATGGACCTGAAAGAGATAGGGTGTAATGAGGTGGACTGGGTAGAGGTCACTCAAGATAGAGATAGATGGCGTACTTTTGTAAGGGAGGCAATGAACTTACGAGTTCCTATTACCATAGAGCAAGGAAGTAAAAATAACAAATTTTCTTTATAGATTTCCCGTGCGAAGAACGGTTTCACCAGCTATCAATATATAAATCTTAACATAAATATAAAATATAAACTCCAAATCTACATTCAAAATTTCTTGTCCTTGATTATAAGCTATTGATGTTTTTTTTTTAATAACAACTAAACCTTTTATTTAATAATTTAAATTTATGAATATAACACCATTATTTATCAAAAACACCTAGTGTTTTTCCCAAATAAATATCCATAGCGAGTAAAAATCAGTTGGGCAATATATATATATTTCTCAAGAACTATTTCTTACAGAATCTTATTTAATGGTTTTGTATCCAGTTCATGGACAGATTGTGGGCTAACAAGTACAAGTGACTGCATCTAAGTTTATTTCGGGTAATTTTTATTATAGTATGAAATGAAGATTATACATTAAAATATATTTAAAATTTATTACAAAAATGCTTTGATACATGCTACTCTGGCTTACTTTAATTTTTTTACCAAACATACATAACCAGCATATATATATATATATATATATAATATACATCCAGACGTATAATTTCCTAATGTGTGTGTGTCTTTCTTTTCACACCCTGCAAGAGCCCCTAAATGACCTATAAATCTGAAACTTTCCACTTAAAACAACTATACGATGTTATTATTTTATTTTAGCACCGCGTCATACTACCTGTTCAGATTACACGCATATGTACAAATTACGCTAATAAGTTAGGGATGAAGAAGGTTGAATTTAGAAGACGTGTACCCGCACATTCGTAGATGGAGAGATAAAAACAATTTTGGAAAAATCATCCTTGGTATAGCCGACTTGTATTTGAACCTTGATCTCCTTATCATTATATTGTTATTAATAATATAAAATACTCCATCATGAAAAAAATAGCTATAGCAATCTCCGAGTAATCTAGAATTTTCCCAAATTAGTCCGTAATAAAATAGCCTTCAATATTTTTTTCTCTGAAAAACAAGTGTACAGTGTTAATTACCGTATATCATTCCCCAGATTTCTATTTTAAGCAAAACTTTTAATAGTAATATTCGAAAACCTTTAAATTTCCCAAAATAGTCAGTAAATAGTTGTAAAGCTAAAAATAAAATAGCTATTTCACCTTTAATTATGATTTATGCCCATATAACATCTAAATTTTATAAAGATTAAACGAAATGCATTAAACAATTTTTGCCGCAGACTTGGGGACAGACAAAATATTTCAAACTCCGTTTTTACTCTCTCATATCAAGAGAAAGTATTGTAATAGTGAAAAAATCTATATAGAATTTATGATGAATCCCCTGACCCCGGTTCCAAAATGGTTTGATGGATTCACACTTGATACTTAGGTTTTATAGGGCTCTGCCTATGGATTTTTATTTTATTTTGACCCTGAACCTCAAATTAAAGGCAGTTTACTGATAAGGGATTTCATTTTAAATTCAATTTTTTTTAGAAAATGACTCAAACTAGTTTGTATAAAATGTATAACTAGTATCTGTTTAGCATGGCAAATAGCACTGTATCATTGAATTTGGGCAAAAATTCTTTCAAGTGTAGTTCACTAATAAGACATTTTTGAAAATTCAAAATAGTTTGAAAATAGCTTTAACGATTTTTCTTAGAATATATATTTGGAGATTATGTGGTATGACAAATAAAACTGAATACTTCTTTTTGGGGTAAAATCATGATTTTATTTCAAATGTTTAGCTAGAGATTGTGTGGTATGACAAATACTGTAACATTGTATATTTGTTTTTGGGATAAAAACTTGTTTATGGTTAGTTTACTGATGTCTGATTTTTCAAAAACCTAAAATATCGTTTAAATGTTTCAAACGATTTGTTTCCAAATGGGTATCTTGAGAATGTTTGACAATATAAATAACACTATATACTTGTTTGGGGGTAAAAATTAATTTATGTGTAGTTTACTGATGACACTTTCTTTTAAACTTGAAATATTTTATAAAAGGCTCAGAAAATTGGTTCCAAAATGGGTATCTATCAAGTTTAATAGATTATAAATAATAATATATATATTTTTATTGAAATTGTAGTTTGCTGATCACTGATTTCAGTAAAATTTGATTATTTTAAAAATAGCTCAAGCGATTTTGTTCGAAATTGGTATTGAGGGACTGACTATCTTACATGATAAATAATAATTTAGCTTTATTTTTCTAAAAAATATTATTTTAGGAGCAGTTTACTCAAAACTAAATTTTGAAAGTTTTAAAGTTTTCGAAATTGGCCTTGAAGCGTGAGTTGTAAATTTTCATGATAAATAAGAATTGTTTCTATTTTTACAAATTAAAAATAATTTTTGGGTACTTTAAAAATAGCTTATTTTTGAAAATCTGAAATTTGTTAAAATATTTGAACAATTTAGTTTTTAAGTTATAGGGTCTATAATTATTGTTATTAACATGCAGATGTATTAGTTTTTATGAGAAAACTTATTTAAGGGTTGTTTATTGAAACCATATTTTGAAAAAAAAAAGCTTTAATACACAAAAATAGTAAGTTTGGTGATTGTGTCGTAGCATTTATTTTGGGGAAGAATACTAAGTATAAATCTTCTCAATTACAATATTTTCTATGTATGAAAAGGAAAAATAATATGATTTGTTACCCCGTATTTCCTGATCACAGTATTGATTGGTAAGTACACTTGCCTGACCTTTACTTTAAGTGAAGGGATGGTTTAGATTCAAAATATGCACAAGTCTGAATTTGTGAGAAAATATTTCTTTTATGTTATAAATATAAACATATTCTAAAAATTATGAATTCCACCCCCCTCCCCCACGAAATTTTGATTATTCTAATATTAGATTAAGATTCTCATGAAGTGTTAACTTAAAAAACTACTTGAATCCGCAGGATTTTGTAATAGAATATGAATATGAAAAGAGAATTTTTTCTAATATTATAAGTAATAGTATAGGTTTAAAATGAAAGCACTTACTAATTATATATAATAATATTTATTTCCTAGAAAAGTAAACTCATTAATATATATAAAAAATTTATTTGATTAAGCACCATCGTATTTGACATGGGGTTTAAATAAGACTTTAGCCTCTTTTGGGTGACCTGTGGGGATGGTATCAATTATTCTTGTATTTAATTATCACCGCGTCTTACTGATTGTTTAGGTTGTATGCATTCACTTTATTAAATTGATTCCCATCTTTTCTACAAGCGAGTAAGAATTTTTTTTTACAAATATAAATATGTCATCTGCTTTATTATTTATTGTACATTTGACTTGTGTATAATTTATTAATGTAATACCATATAAATAAGGTAAATAGAATCAAAATTGTTTCACATAATCTTACTTTATAGAAAAAAATTATTTGTGATTTTACTTCAAATAAAACATTGGTGCTTTAGGGGATTGGGTGGCCAGTGGGGTATTTCCCTCCCACTCCCCTTCACCAATATTACAAATAATTTTAATAAAACTTTAAAACATATGAAGTAGATCTATATAGTATATCACCTGAAAATGTGTCGAATGTGAAGACTTAGGCCTAATTTGGAGACCAGGATTATAGCTTGTTATTTCAAACGTATACCCTTACACACATTAAATATAATCCTAAAATTCCTAATTATAATCAAAATAAAGCACATAAATTATAGCGTTAATAGAGTGTAATATTTTCCGTTCCCAAAAGTAAATTTCTTGGTGAGCCACTCATAAAAAGAGATTTGATTCGTGTATTTATGGTTTATTTCTCATAAGATATTTGACTGTAACTTTGAAATTTATAAATATCAAAGATCCAGAAAATCAGCAATTGGGTCTACCGTTTATCAGCTAAAGGCATTTATGTGCTTAGAGACAATATATTAAAAGTTATTAGATAATTTGTTTGGATATTATATATTAGTTTATTTATTACTTTAGGTACTTTGACATATTTAATGTTAATTTGTGATTTAGTTTCTGTGAACCTGCGTCATTTAATAAAGTCGTTTTGGCCCATTTTGAATCCAACAGATATTTGTGTTCGTCACTTTAGTAAAAATAGTACTCTTAATTCTACGTATCAAAGTACATTTTCAAAAATATATAGGAAATTGTAGGTATTAATGATTTATTTATCAAATTTAAATCTTCTCTAGAAGAATATTTTGGCAGAACGATGACATTTAAAAACCCCTTTTTCGGAAATGGGGCATATTTATGCCTAAAGTAAGCTTTGTTTTCGTTCAAAATCTCAAGAGTAATATTTTTTGTCATAGTACTTTTTCTACGTACATGTGTAACATATGCAAAAATAAAAGGAGCTGAACCAAACTATAAACTTAAATCATTTCAATTAATAAAAGTATAAACTACACACAAAATGTGTGACGTAATATTTAGAATATATTATTTTTCTATGTGCAGTCCCTTGATTTATTGGTTTTGATTTAAATTATTCACTTTCACAGCTTGACCGCCTGCATTGTATCTTTATCGTATTTTAGAGGGGGTAAGGATATTCATAATTGATATCTAATATGTGGAACTAACGCAAACGTAACGAAACCATATGTCGTCCCCTCTATTAACAATGAAGGATATAAACCAACTGTCCTTAACATCAAAGCTCATGAAGATTACTTAGATTCTATATACTACTGTATATTGCTTTAATCTTGTTTTATTTTAAAAACTACTACAACTACTTCATTTAAAAAAAGTGTTAACATTATTTGAGGGTGAAACTTAATTGCTTAATGAAAGTTATGGCTTATTAAAATTTAGTTAATGATTATTATTTGAAAAGATTTCAATATTATAGAAAGGCATAAGTATTAATATTTATAAATGAATCAATGATTTTAAAAAATTGAGTAATATTTAAAGACTTTTTCGAGCCCGGTGTAGCTTTAACATGCAAAATAAAATAAATTGGTTTACTGAACTAGATCAAGTCAAGAAACACATTGCAAACATGGCTACTCTCCTAGCCTCATTATGCTCAAATTTAGGGATTTAAATTTAAAAAAATAATAAATATTTAAATATTTTTGAAATAAAATTTTTAATGTGCTTTTTTGTTGTTATTAATAGATTTAAATTATGTTGACACTAAAAAAAATAGTATCTCGATGCAGTATGCTATGAGAGAATATAAGGATTAATATGTTTAGTTCCTAATCTAAGATAATTTTATATTTTATATATAGTATAATAAATACACAGTATATACTATATATATACTCTATAATATATTCTATACACACAATATAATATATACTATATGTACCATAGAGTGTTTCATTTTTCCAAAGATGTGATTTTTGCAGACTTTGCTTAAGCCCTGAGTCTCAGTGATGTAAAAGATATGTATGCCAAATTTCAAGAAGATTGCACACATTGATCACTTTTATCTCAAACTAGTGAAATTTCTAATATTGAAGTGTTTTGCACTAATGGGCTTCTCATGTATTTCTTTCATCTTTTGCAGGTAATTGAACTTTAAAATGGAAAACAAAAGAGGAATTTGGCTGCTAGAAAAGGTGCCTAGTGGTGGTTTAGAAGCTCTGCTCCCTTCAAAGGAACAACTACTTTTAGTTTTTATCTACCATCACAAGGAAATGAAAGAAACACTTTCGGATGCTGCTAAATCTACCAGTACTAAACTACAGGAAATGTGGAGGAAAGCAAATATCCCTGTTAAGACGGAGGAGAATATATGTGCTGGTATACAGAGGCTGTACAAAGAATACCAAAATTTGGGTAGAGAGAAATCGAGAAACACAGATAAAGCAAATGTGAAACGGCAGATTTGGAAAGGTGATTACGTCGAGTTGTTCGACGTTTCCCGGCAAAATGTGATGGACATGACTAGCGTATCACAAGAAGATAAATAATTTCTTAGGTCACAAAGAGAAGATCGTATGAGTTCGTCAATGAATGGAGTAGACAAGGTTTTCACCTCGAAAATAAGAACTAAGTGTACAAAAGAAGAAAAAAAATATTCATATAAGAATAAACATTACAAACCTATCACTGAAATCAATAAGACAGTTATACTGGAAGTCTCCTCTCCATCATCATCAGCACCTAGTGACCAAGAGGGCGAGTTTTCGCCTCCAGCAACGAAAAAATTACGTTCAAGTCCTAGATTAAAACCGCTTGATCAGACACTCACGTCTACTTGGGATCAAAAATAGCTCTCTATTCGAAAAGAAAGTACTTCATTTATTGCAACTGCAAAGATCCTTGGCCACGATGTTTCAAAAATTTCCGTATCTCCAATTACCGTTTACCGAGCTCGGGCGATCAATAGAAGTAAAATGGCAAAGAAAATCGAAGAGACACTCTTTGAAAATCCTCCTCATTTGGTACCGTTCAAGGCTTTTTAGAAGAACAAAGAGTGAAAATGGTTAACTACATCCAAAATGTCCTAAAAGACGGAAGTCATCCAAGAGAAGACTACAAAGAGTTATTACAACTCTCACTCCTGTATCTAGGAGGTTGGTCTAAAAACGACTTCAGTTTCAGAATCCCAGGGGCTTTGCATCAAGCAAAGTGGATGGAAAAGGCAATATATGCACTTAAAATTGTCCTCTTCACTAAACAGTTGAATATTCCTCAACGAAAATTGAAAGGAATGAAACGGGTTGCACATTTTTTCAGCCTCATATATGTTCGCTTTTGGCACGAGGCGATTGTAAGTTGATGGGCTCCAAAGAATGATTTGGACATGCTACAGCTTCTGAGCACTTACCCAGATGCAGACGTCAAAAAAAGTGCTCTCACAGTTGCTAAAAGACACCTTTGGTATCTATCAGAAACAAACGTAGAATTGGCTTTTTATGTATGAACGTATTACTCAGGCTGTTAAGGAAAATATGACTAAAAATTTAGAAACCAGAGCTGCAAATAAAAAGAAAATCAAACGATTAGAGGGTAAAAACCTTGTTTTTGAAGGAAAAGACCCGAGCCATTTCGTTACAAATAAAACAAAGATGTTCTTTGAATTGTTTGGGATCCACGACGTGGCAGAATACTGCAGTGATTCTCTAAACAGCCATGCGAACGCTCTTAAGGTGGTCAATGATACCGCAGAAAAAGAAATTGCTCTGATAAAACAAGTTTAAAAAATCGGTCAGGGACGAACAACAATAATAATACTTAGCACCACGTCTTACTACCCATTCGGGTTATACGCTTAAGTACTAATTACGTTAATGGACTAGGAATTGGGAGGGTTGAATTTAGAGGAAGCGAGCCCGCATTTGCGTGGAGGAAGAGTGGAAAACCATTTTAGGAAAAACCACCCTCAGTTCACCCGACCGAGATTTTAACCTCGATCCCCCCCGTCCTCGGCGGTCGAGCTCAACATGACTAGCACGTTAGCCAACTACGCCACCGAGGCGGGTAATAGACGAACAACAAAAACAATCTATGTTGAGGGTAGTCGATCATCACATAAAAGTCGTCACCAAGCGAACAAAAGAAGGGATTGCATCGTTCAAAGTTGATTAATATAACACATGTTTTGCCTATTATACTACCTATTAATCTTAGTATCTAGTTTTAATATTATTTTAAGTTTGTGATTTCTAGTTTTACCAATAAAAGTAATTAACATTGAAAAATCATTTCTTTTTTTTTGCCTACTTTTACAAAACTGATCAAAGTGTGCAACCTCTAAATATAATTCAATCTTCTTGAAATTTGGCATATATATCTTTTACATCACTGAGACTCGGGGTCTAAGCAAAGTCTGCAAAAATTTTACATTTTATTTTTTACCTTACAAAATGAAACACCTTAATGTACCATATAGTATTTACATAAAATATTTATAGAATATAGTATATGTAGTATATATTATAACAATATATAATATGTATAAGTGAAAGCCCTGACTGGCTAACTTACTGACTGACTCATCACTAATTCTCACACTTCTCATGAAGCTAGAGGGTTGAAATTTGATCCAGGTGTTCCTTATAAACTAATTAGGCAAAGTAAAGATGTTTCATTCCGATGCTTTGTGATTAAGGGGGTGAAATCGGGGTAGCTACCCTCATCAACAAGATTGCTTTATACACTTTTTTTTAAGCGTTTAGAGGGTAATAATCCGATAAGTTTGTCCTAATAATACCTTCGAAAAAATATAGCAATTATTTTTACCCCGTAGATGCTTCGATACAGACAATTAATTAAATATGTAATTACGTTTTAAATATGCAACTCTAAGAGACGGTAGAAGGTTGTAGTTTATATTCTGCTGAATTTTGTTGTGTTTGTAATGTCTGTGTGAGTGAGAGGGCCCGGCCCGGGGCAGTGTGTGGTGGGGGTAATGGTGGGAGGGGGAGACTTGTCCGGCCGCGCTTAGCTGTTAACGCCCCAGGTAGTAGGAAAGAGGGTCGCTGAAAATAAAACTCCCCATGAGAAACGATACATGGTCACCTCCTCGCGGTGTTTTTCGGGTAGCGCTAAGAACCATGCCACTAGGCTTCAAACAAAAATTCCTCATTTTCATACAAAAATAAATAATAACACAATATCCCGTGCAAAGAACGGGTATTCAGTTAGTTTATTATATAATATATAGTATATATTATACACTATATTCTATATAGTGGTGTTTGGAAACTCAAAGCCCAAATTGCACATATAACGTGTTTGCTGTCAGGCATGCGTTTACAACAAGTTGCATAGTAGCTAGAGTAGTTAGACGGACGGCACTTCAAATGTAATATTGGCAAACACTTTTTGTGATTATGATCGTTAAAGATGACCCTCAAAACGTATTATTATTTCTAGATGGACTTGTGTATTGCTTACTATTAATTGTGTTAGGCTCTGCTGCCATACTCTAAGATGTAAATTGTTCCTGATGCCAACATAATTTGAACAAAGTAGAACTAAGCTTTTAAAAAAAACTTAATATCATTCACACAAAATAAAATATATATTAAACGTGTATGGTGTGAATTATTTTTTAATGTATATATTATTTTGTGTTAATAATATTAAATTGATTTTTTTCCAAATCTTAGATCAACTTTGTCCAAATTATGTTGGCAGCAGGAGCAAAATTGTTGTATATTAGAGATTTACTAACGAAGTACAATATGTACGTCAATTATTTTTAAATTGAATAAACAAGTGTATTTTTAATCTACTTACCTTGATTTTGTTTATTTTGTATTTCAAAATAATATAAACTTTCTATAAACTTTATTTTTATAATTTAGAAGCTTGAACCAAGATAAGTTTAATGTAGTTAGTGTAACTAGCTTTTTAATTTATTTATAGTGCCAAAACTCGCATCAATAGGTTTTGTTGGAAAAATTGAAAAATGATTTGAGAAAAATACAACCTCATTTAACCCGAACAAGTCTCAAACCCGTACTTCCTCTTCACAGGAGAACCAGTCTGAATGAGCCTGACATTTAGTCCACATGACCACCTATAATTACACAGTATAGAAACACTCGCCGGATCTCATAGCTAACCGGTTTGTAATGGATGTGGTGTTAAGAGCAACTGAAATATAGATCATATTTTTGGGGCGAGGGATCCTATTCAATTGGGCGTGTAATATCAAGCGTTAGAGTGGAACTTAATAAGTCTGTCTTTCAGTATGGGATATGATGAAATCTGTAGCGACCCCTCCAGAAATAACAACACATATTAATAAGGGCTGTGTTTGTGTGCTAGGAGGGAGGAGGGGTGTAAGAGGAGGCGTCATGAGGCTGTGATTCAAACTTCCAATAAGACACGTGTTATCAACTACTCCTTGTAAGCCTAAATAGGAACCATAATATGTTAGAAATACTCCTGCACAAATTGGAATAACAAATGATCAAACTCGAGATTATTCTAAATATTTCCTAAAGACCTAGAAAATAAGAAATGTTAAATCCTTTTATTAACTTCTAGCTGTTGTACCCGTCCTTCACACGGGGAATCTATAAAGTAACTTTGTTATAATTTTAGTAGGTATATATAATTAACCACAGGGAAAAGTAACCAAATCTTAAATTATTCTGTTTAAATATTAGTCCTTTATTGGTTTAAATTGTTTTACAAAACTTGAAAAGTAATACATAATACATAATAAATAATACGTAAAACACTATACATACATACATAAAGTAATACATAAGGTCAAAATAGAGATAAAATTTGAACGTGTGTTAAAAGATGATTTTTTTAAAGATAAAGTTATAACTTATCTATGGACAATATTTAAACAATTGCCTGTTGGTGATAATAGAAAAGGAAGAATAGAGACACTGCATGAAAACGTATTGGTTATTAAGGATTTAAAATAAATGAAAGCTACTACTATAGTAGTTTACAATTTTAGAACAGGAATTATTCATTTTAAACGTTTATGGCCTAGTTCAATCCACTGTTTGGAATCCATTATAATCAATTTTCTTTTTTTGACTTTTCTAGAGAACTTTATCATAAGATCTATCAGCATACCAAATTTTAGATTTCTAGAATGATTGGAAGTGTTCGAATATTTTATGTGGAGAGTGATCTCAAAACTATATTGAATTAGGATGTTCAACATCAAGTTGCAGTCTTTATATAATTTATTCTTGTACAGTATGAAGATAACCTGACAATTCCCAACCAAATATGTCAACTAATAATTTTTAAAAACAATCTTGCAACAAATCTTTAATCAACCCTTAAACTGAGTTATCATAATAAATGAGAATATAAATTATATACAGCGTTACAAAAATATAGGAAAAAAGATTACCACATTTTAACAAAGAGCATAAATGAAATAATAGGCTGTTAAAGAGCCAGATTGTTACCTGGAATTACCTCCCAAATTCCATTTCTATACTACAACAAAAAGTGTTTTTTTTCTAATAATAATTTCTTGGATAAAATTTTAAAATTTAAATTATTTTATGAGTATATGAAGTGGTATTTGCAAGTATTCCAGTTTTATACTACACCAAAAATTATTGTTTTGTATTAGTTTAAAAAATTATAAGCTCCCTCTCCATATTTTCCAACTCTTAGTTATAAAATTAAAAATGTCTCGTACATTTATAGTTATCTGAGGTATTACATCCAGCTTCCTGACAAATTAAAATTTTCTACCAAAACAAAAAGTATTGTTTCTTTATGTTTTAGAAACTCCATCCCCCATTCCTTATATTCCTTTGACCCTTGTTTTGAATTTATATGTTTAGACTTTTGTGGTTATTTAAGTTTGTACCTCAACATGTAGGACTATATAAATATTTCAATTTTCCACTAGAGGGGACGTAATTTATTATTTTATTTTAGGAAAGTTTTAGGGGGGACAAATTCCCTCCATTTTTCAAACATCTTTTTTTTTAGAGTGTTTAAGATGGCTCTTATACAGGATGTGGTGGAAACAATTGGACGAGCTATTCTCTGGAAAGTGATGGACAACGTGCTGAGGTTTGCCTTACGTCCGGTGGAATTCACCTCAGTGACATTATCTTCAAAAAGTGCAGTATGTAGTTTTCTTTTATTAAGTTAGTGAATATTTACCTATCAATTAAAGTGTTGATTTTCATGTTAATATCGTCTAATTGTCTTGGCCCCATCCTGTACCTCCCTGACAAAATTAAATCTTCTACCATGGTGATAAGTAGTTTTTAGATAAGTATTGGATATTTTGAACTCCTCCAGTTGTACCATCTACGTCACACCCGGTTGTTTGGTTGAAAGGTGTGCCGCTAGACGGCACCTCGCTCTCTCTAAGATGTGGTGTAAGGAAGTATATGACAGGGCAGTGCCGGTTGAGGTATGAAACGGACGCTAGCAAAAGAAAGACAAACGAAAGAAAGGCCGGACTTGAGAGTGTGTCAAAGAGGGATCCGGATGTACCCGACCTTAAGAAGTTAAGAATAAAACATAAGTGAAACATGATATGGTTGTTGGTCTTTTTGTTTCCATACGGAATGAAATACTCCCGTGCGAAAGAATACCAAGAGTGGTCAGTTCGCTCCAACGACACATCTGTGCTAGGGGTGTCGGGGAAATGTACCCAGAGATAGTAAAAAGGGTACACAGCTCACAAACCTCCAATTAGAAATCTAAAATATTTAAGAGGTCTTGTTAGGTAGTTTTTAAATCTTGTGCTGATATAATCAGTTGGTTCGGAAAGTGCACGTTATATACCTCATATACATTGAATGAAAATAAAAATGAGATAAGAGTGCAAAAGTGTATGTGTTGCGTGTGCTAGAGGCATGCGTATAAGGATCGTTAAACTGGATCATCATAAGAATAAATTGTAGTAAGCCCCATCAAGTGCCTCAATGCTAGTTCCGATATTTCTGGGTATTCTCCTCGTACAATTTTTTTAATCATTGCTTCTATTTTATCCTGCACATAGAACTTGTGGACGTCCTTACCTTGCAGTGTTACGTTAAGGATATTGAGAGCATTGAAAATGTCTGCCAAATACACAAGCCTTTTAACTAGTTCTCGTCATTCCCACATATAAAGTGGCTGACGGATTTTGCGTCGCTATCGTCCTCCAATAAAAACATTCTAACTTCGTCCTGGAGTTCAACTAATCTTGACAACACTTTACCCCTCGACAGACTTCGAACTGCACATTGAAGGAGAAGTTGTTTGTGTTCACTGCTCATTTCGTCACACAGGATACCAAACAGTCTTGGGTTACTAGGCCGTGATTTAATAAATATAACAATTTTCACAGCATCGTTATGAGTTTTCCTTAGGCACTCATCCAAAACTTTTACTGCAAGAGTCTCTCGATGCAAACTGCAATGAGTCAATTTCACTAAAGGGATAACTGGCTTAACTTTGAGGACTAAACCCGAATAAATGCCAGACATAGAGCGAGCACCATTAGTTGTAAAACTTGCACATTTTGACCAATCAATCTCATTTTCTATTTAAAATTGTCAACACATTTAAAAATCTTTTCTCCGGTTGTTCTTGTGGGAAAAGGCTTGCTACACAAAATTTCTTCTTCCACATACCCATTAAAATATAAATGAACAAAGGTAAATAAATTAGCCTAGCCAGCAACAGCTGTGCTTTCATTAAGCTGCAATGAAAAATACTAACTTCGCTTTAGAGTTCTTTAACGTCATCGGTCATTTCTTCTATTCTTCTTTTTATTGTAGTGTTTGATAAAGAGATCTCGCTTATTTTTTTCATACAATTTTCATCAACCAAGCGTTTGATATTATTTTGGCTGTGGGTAAACTAAGTTCCTCTCCCATGGGGTGAGCGGCCCCCTTTTTTACTATTAGCAAGGATAACTGGTAAGACGCTATGGTATCTTGTTTGTTTTGTTGACCTGACATGGACTTTTCCGTTGTAAATTTTGTCAAAAGATAATCTCGTTTTTTATTTAGAAATAATTCAAGAGGCTTACTCATGTACTCTGGATGTTTGGTTGATAAATGCCTTTCAATTTTAATAGTTTCATGCTTGCGTTGGTTTGCGTTTCAAAAGAAATGATGCACTGAGGTATTGGCTCCTCTTCAGTTTCCGAAAACACAAACCCATATTACAAATACTCAGGATTATTTTTACGTGAATACTTTTTTGCTTTTTCACGTTGCTATGACCTATGAAAACAGAAACTATTTCTAATATTATTAGTAATAATATAGGTTTAAAATTAAATTACTAACTACTTAATATAATAATATTTTTCAGTTCAGTTTGTTTTACTGTACGGGTTGTTTGTTTTTCGTGTAATTTACTTGATTTGAAATTTTGCTTGGTTCACGCTTCTATTGCATTATGTTTTGGGACATATAGCAAACACACAATAATTTTTATATGAAAATTTTGTAGATTTAATTAGTGATTTTCAACTAACAGCTGACGTGAATGCAGAATCCTTTGTTTTGTGTGGTTATGCTTAGGCCACTACAAATTGTCTATGCGTTTGGAATGCAGTTGTTATATTGCTTTTTTAGTTGGGCATGATACGGATGCTAAATATTTTTATTATATTACCAGAGGAGGACTAACTAGTTCATCAATAACAGTTTTGAGGGTTGGAGTTAATGGACAAACAATAATAGCTTTTAATAACAAGAAGTTTCGAAAATAAATTCCTTCAGCACAAAAATCGGAAGCAAATTTTCCTGTGCACACGTTTCTGTGGCCACATGGCCTATGACACTAGTCTCGCAGTAGATCAGACTGCCGATGATGAACAGGTTGAGGTATAAATTTAAAAATTTACTGAGGGTGGTTTTTCCAAAACGGTTTCCTACTTTCCCTCCACGCAAATGTGAATACACTTTCTATAAATATAACCTTCCTCATCCTTAAAACCATTAGCGTAATTAGTGCATAAGCGTACAAACCAAGACAGGTAGTAAGACGCAGTGCTAAAAAAAACTTTTTCTGTGTTTGGCCTATAAATACATTGTAAGGATCCAGATTTAGATCAATTTATTAACAACTGTTTCAGCAGTAAATCCTTGCGTGAATTATTTTATATGGTTTCACAAACTCTTGGAAATACAGCCTACTTCTTATCAACTACATCAAGTATGGGATAGATAAAACTACTCTAGTGGGGCTCCTCAGGACAATTTTACCACTGAGAGAGTGTGTATTGTGACGATTCTGTCAAAACACGTGACGTCACCAGGGGGGTCTGTTGTTTTCATTGCCTATACACCGTTTTTGCTAAGAAGGGTGAAACTTCTCATCCTTATTTCCCATGTGAGGTATAGTCCGTTTTCCATGAAGGTCCAAATTGTCAATGTAAAAATACGCTTCTCATCCTCGGATATTGCCTTCCAGAACCCTTACTTCCGCCTCGCTCCCAGCCCCCCAGCCCCCTCCCGGGGCTCCATAGCTGTAAGGGTGTTGATAGGTATCAGTTTAGCTATTAGTTCCTTCATACCAAGAACGGTCTATATTTTCTCAACTATCGAAAACAGATATTGCCTCAGGCTATGAAGAACCATACGTTGTTTTCTCTAAGAAGGGAGAATGGGAAACCACGGACCGTTTTCGCTAAGAAGGGAGACTGTGAAACTATATACATCGTGAAGGGACCGGCTTCGACTTCTCGGTAGTCAATTCCAACATCTTGTTTAGCGGTTCGGTTATAGGTTTGAAGGTCTCCCTCACGGCCATCTCAGATTATGCTGAGCATCACAAAACTGTCTATACTTTCGTCTGAGCAACCATTGCCGACATGATGTAGCTTAAGAATGTGAGATGCGGATGTCGGGGGTCTGCCGTCAAGCACCGAAGGTAAACTATACTTCTCATCCTCAGATATTCGGTGTATAGTATTACCTTCTTATCGAAAACGATGTATATAGTTTCCTGTTCTTGGATCAA
>CABFWB010006396.1:23724-33814 GCA_902151455.1 Timema bartmani
CAACCAAAGACTATATCATTTGGGGGGGTAGGGGGAGGAGAAGGTTGAATGTGCGAAAGTTTCACAAGGGTTTACTGGTGGTATATATCTACCTCTTATAAAACAAATTCTCGGTCTTAATGTCTGTTTCCTAAGTTTTCTGGAACCATTTAACTGATTGAGATGCAGTTTTTATTTATTATTTAGATTATTACGTTAAGATTTTTTAGGCTCTTGGTCAAACTAAATTAATCAAATAAATATTACTGAATATATTTTAATGCGGCATTATTATAGTAGGTCGAATTACTATATAAAGGTTATAAACTATTTAAAAATTGTATATTTCTTCAGGGGGCTGATCAGGGACGTTAAACTCAATAAAAGTATGTTATGTACACTGTGGAGTGTCAAAAGCGAGGACTGACACACATTTAGTTATGAACATGACTTCAGGAACAAATAAGACCCGACGATATAGATTCAGTGATAAGTTCGAAGATTCCAGATTCATTCATCGACCCACAACTGCATGTAAGTGTAATCAAACATTAGTTACACGGCCCATATATACTCTCTATTTAATTTTCTTCATGCATGCAGCCAAAATTATCCAAAAATATTTCAAAGAGCTACGTCTAATGGAATGACGGATAGTCAGTCCTAAGTACCTTAGACGGCATCCCGATGCTGGAAGGCATCCAGCCAGGATCTGTTCTTGAGCGTTGGAGAGAGGCAATCATTGGATGGTCCCACAAAACCCCGTCCTGTCGAGAATTTTCTATTCCTACACTAATTTGGCTATGTACACTTTCATAAAAATACCTCAAGTAAACATATAAGTGAATCTATCAGGGCGGTGATCAACTGACATTCAGTATTAACTTGAACAATGAGCTGAGACAGTTTCAGTTGAGATTATTCAGAGTGTTATTTACTTAGCTGCCTATCTAGAAAATGGATAATGTGTATATTTTACAACGAGTATTTTTAGTGACGTAACAAACCATGCGACACACTACTAACAAATAATCTTCTTCAAATGGTGAGCTGAATATCCCTTTGCACAGATCCTTACTTACAATGAAGTTGTTTCACATACTGCTTTGGAAATTAAGACATTCAATTGACGAAATCATGTTGAGGATGTCCTTAGCCGGGTGTATACCATAAACCCAAATAAAACAGTGTGCTATTAATTGATGATGCAGCTCTATGTCGTCAAAGGTCCAACTTTATTTGAAAACTTACGTATCATGAAAACGTAACCCAAGCATACTACCAATTAATTTACAAATCACTGCAATTATTAGAGGACCATTCAAACTGTATCAGTAGACAAGCTTTAAATCCCTACAAGTTTGTGTTTAATTTAGAATTAAGTTAGTATTAATAGCTATTGCATGTTTTGTATCATATAAATCTTTAACACCATATCAATCAGATAGTTTCTAGTTAAATGTACATATATATGTTACCATCCAAACCTGATTTCCAGGAAAGACTAGATCGGACTAGGCCATATGTATACATCTTGCCGCTTGTATGATAAACTTGTATATCCTGATGTTTCCAGGCAGTACTGGTTTTCATTCTTCTTAACCCATACGATTAATCAACCTTGGTCAGGTTTCATCATTCACAGCTCACGCGCAAATGTTGTCAGCTAACCTAACCTAACCTAACCTAATCTAAACCTGGTTTGGCCTAATAAAATTGTAGGCAATACTAATTTATCCTATGATCTAGGCCAAAATTTCAGGATTGACGAATTTAGACTAGGCTAAACATCCTGAGGCCATTAGGATGTATCAATTCGGCCTATCCCTATCTAGTTTGTCCTGGAATCGAGTTTGGACGCTAACATATATAATATTAAATGACATGAGGGAAAGAGAGAAAAATACTGAGCAATTAGAATTAGACTATTAGCTAGTTTTTCCATGTAACATGTAAGTTAGTTTTACTAACTAATTCTTCAAATGTCTACAGGGAGCCAACGACAAGTTAACATTGTAATTCCTAGTAAATCTTTAAAGAACATGACACTTATTTTATCGAAGTAATTAAATACCATAAAAATCAACAAATTCTTAAAGTTACGTGTTTCCAAATTTTTATGTCGTTTTTATGTCTCAAATATCTACGATAAAATAAACCATTTTTGTTAAATCTTGTTTAGTAAAACCAATATTAACAGTTGAAAGTGAGAGGAAATATTATTTTTAATATGAGACAGTCAATTATTCATACAATGGGGAAGTACTATGAACGTACTTTTGCCAATCTTACAATAAACCACATAAGGTCAAACGTTTACCAAATGTAGACTGGATACAAACCTGTTGGAAACTCTTGACAGCACATGCGTGACATTTAAAAATACCCTTTGAGATGTACGAAGTTAGGGTGTTTGTTACAACTCTGAAGTGTGGTTACGCTGTGCAATTACAGGTTCGACTGAGTCATCAAGCACTGTGACGTAATTTTCTTCATTGCTGCACATCACATTGTGTCCAAGGTGGAGGTAGGTTTTAAATAAACCCTTCCCACCCCCAGCCACTGGCTATTATATAGACCTAGTACTATTTTTATTTCTCCATACAATTATTTGTTTCTTGATTGACTAACAATTACCATTCTTTGTTATATTTTGGGTTGAGTAAATCTTTGTCACTACTTGTATTTACAAAAGAAATTATAAAAGTTTTGGTAATAAAATATATATATATACGTAGCTTTTTAAACAAATTGGAGATTGTGTAGTCTATACCATGTAGGCATCTAGGTAGGTATCTGATAAAACTTTATAAAAAAATCACGCCTCGCCACTGATTAAAACTAATATATTATGTGCAATGGCTGATCTTCCTAATCTAAAATCGTTCAATGTTTCACTGTCAGAACCTTAAATAAAAAAGTGCTATGTATATTTCCATGTCCAATTTTCATGGCCTTTTAGAAAATGTAAGCTATTTGGGGTAAAAAATGTATATTGTTTTACTATTTTATTAGTTTTATTCTTTAAGTATTGATAAAATATATCTAAAGTGACAACTTCATAACCCATGATTTGACGTATGAATACGTGATAATTCATCTAGTTGCTATAATAGCTGTGAAAGTTGTACTGTATACACTGTGCTTTTTTTAAATTACATTTTTTAATGAATTAATAGATTGAATTATCGTTTAGTTTATTTATCGTTCGTTTAGTTATATTCTTTAGATCAACTTCCATGAACAGAGTCATTTAGATAGCACTCGAGTAAGTTAAGGGTTTACTAGACCTAATTTGTTTAGATTTAGTTATATTCTTTAGATCAACTTCCATGAACCGAGTCATTTAGATAGCACTCGAGTAAGTTAAGGGTTTACTAGATCTAATTTGTTTAGATTTAGTTATTTTTTAGCATCGCGTCCTACTACCCGTTCATGTTATACACCTCTATATTAATCACAATAATTTGTTAGCAATCAGAGAAGTTTAATTTAGAAGAAGTGCACCGTATTTTCTTGGAGGGAGTGTGAAAAACCGTTTGGTGAAAACCACCCTCAATGCACTCGACCAGGATTGAATCCTGATCTCCCGGTGATCGTCAGTATTGTATATTGCGAGAGTAGCGCCTTAGACCATGCACCCATCTAAGTGGTTTTAGTTAATAACTATTGGTAAAGACCTTTATTTGTAAAATGATTTGATTTGGGTGAATAAAAATATGGATTTTGGTATAAAATGTCTAGAGATAAAACATTGGGTTTTGGTTGAAAAAAAGGTAACAATTTAACTTTTATTTTAAGTAATATTGGATTATTACAACTTAATCTTCAAATGCCTTCTAAATATAATATATGTGGATCTAAAAATATCACATAGCTTTCATAGGCATGGATTAATTTTTCTCCTGTATAGACCTATTTTACAAATATTCTTTGGTTGGGAAAAATCAACTTATTAAGCCAAGAGAGCTTTGTTTTGGTTTTTGGGATGTTAACGTTAAAGCACATTTAGATTAATAGACCATATAGACCATAGATCATAGTTCGCATTTTCAAGATCACGTAGTCAACTTCCGGAAAATATTCTGGTTTATTTCGGGCATGTATTATGAATATAAAAAATAATACAATGATCTTTAAATAAAGTTTTGATATTTATTTGAATGTTCTAAGTAAAAGTTCTTAAAAACACCTCTCTTGAAATTTCGGTCTTTAACCATTTCAACAAATTATATATTGGGAATACATGCTATTTAATATATAAACCAAGCAGACCTAGTCATTTCACTTATAATGAACATAACAAGCATAATATATCAAGAACCTCACCTGCAGGGAATGAAATAACGTCATGAAACCCCTTTCTATTATAAAAAATGATTACGTCGCTAAATAAAAACTTATTGAAGAACGTAAAAACATGAGGCTCATGCTTGCTGTGTACTTAATGACTGGTCTAGAAGTAGTAATTATTTTGTTTAGGTATTGATGAATTTATAAATAAGTTTCAGAGAAATATATCCTAAGAAGTTTGAGTTAATAAGGCAATAGTATTAAGATGAACAATATATTTACTCTTATTAATGAAGGGAATTATTTAAAGTAGTTTTATCTATACTGAGCTATAACAAACAGTCAGTGAATATGTTACATTTTGTATAGTACAAGAAATGTTATACATATAATTAAATAGCTGATACAAAGAAGTGTCATGGAGTAAAAATATGTAAATGAAATGTGTAATAATTATATATGAAGTTTTATAAGCAAAGATATTTATATTAAACTAAATAGATTAATATATTTTTTTAAATTTTAGTGTAATTTAGTAGGTGAGGCTATAATATTCTAATTGAATCGATACTATGGTGTGAAATACTAATTAAAAATTTAATGTAATCTAATTATTTTTAACCTGGTGATTCAAGTTAAATTTTAAAATCGTATCTTTGGTCCAGTGTGACGCCAGCCTAATTAGGGATGCGCATTAAGAAATCAGCATGTGCTCATGCCTCATTACACAATGTGCGAATGACAGTTGACGGTTGTATTGGGAAGTAACTACTAATCTCATCGTCTCTGTTGACAGGTTTTATTTGTTCTGCATGGTGACAACATTGAACAAGTGTAAATGCTCTTCTAAGGTGTAAGTGAAGAACGTCTCATATCAAAAACTGAAGACGGAACTACTATTATCCTTTATATTATCTATCCCTTCTATAGTTCCACCCGCATCCGGCCTCGTGGAATACTTTTCAGTGCACCTGGCTACCAGCCTTGGGGTTCTGGGTTCTATTCCAGGCTGCCAACGTTGTTTGATTGTTTATTTTTTTCACAAAAGGGTAATCATCCCAACTGTCATCAGGTTCTGGTTAGTAGGGTTTAAGTCAGATTAGGACGTTATGTTTGTTTTATACTCTCATTTGCAGTACCATCATCTCATCAGGACATGCACCTGGGAATAGGTACAGTATGTAAGTACAGGCAAATATTCAAACAAAACTGAGCTACGAAGGCTGTAGCTCTGTCACAATCCCTGACCTTCCTTTCCCCTGTGCTTTATATATATATATATATATCACCAGCAGTACATTTTGTAGGTTTAGCTCAGAATAAAGACTTGTTTATATAATTATAATATAACATTTTTATAAGACATAATAGGATTATTTCATTGTAAAAATTACTTGGTTTATAAAGAATATCATTTGTATCCTTAATTAATTCAGACTTTAAATACAGTTTGTAGATTATGAAATCGATTGTAATAAAAAAGAAAAGTAATTAATTTAGGTAATTAACTTGAACCTATTAAACCCGTAAACTTGTATAGTTAATACAATCTGTATTGGTGGACAAAACGACGGATTCTTCCAGTGTGGTTTGCTATTGGTGAAGAGGTCAGGAATCGAATCCGAAACAAGATGCACACAAGCTATTATTTGAAAGTGGTTTCTTATTCTCTCTCTCTCTCTCTTCCTCAAATAATAAAATTATTGACATATTTTTTCTAAATTATAGCTTCTTCATTCCTACACATAATACGTCTGTATCTCAGGCTGATTCCAATATACAGGTCACATAAACACATCAATTAAGAGCCTTAGTGCCGTCCTTGAATTACGTAAGGCTCTTTTTCATCATTTTTGATCATCCTCATGTCCACCACGTCTTTTTTTAATACGATTTGAAGAGTTATATTATTTTAATCATTTCATTGTTAAAACAAACCTTTCGTTGTATGGATGTTGACCTCCTTCATTCAACACATATTTTATCCACTATCAGCCTGTCGTAGTTTCATATGCCTTATAATCTAACTTAAGACTAGGACAGACACAACATCCAGTCCCCTGCCGTTAATTCATCACTGTGAAAGGGTAAACCCATTATATCAATGATACATTTTTCAACCTTACCTGGAATCAAACCCGAAACCCTTATCTCAGTAGACAGGCATACTACCGAATGATCTAAGGTGTCGGTTCAAATAAAGATGAATATTTCTTAGAAATATTTCCATTGAGAGTCTCATATGATTGGATCACAGGTGAAAGAGTTGTGTTGGTGAGGTTTTTATTATAATAGTGAAGTGTAAACAGGTCATGTTTACTGTAGACTTGACGTTAGTGACACATTCAACAATCCAGTATTAGTGCTGTTCATAGTGTTCAGTGATGTTCAGGTACAGACACATGAGCATAAGAACTTATCTGTCTCTCATTAATAACTTGATCAGCGATTTTCTTCACTTTTAGACAAAAGGACAAAAGTAGAACTGAATATTATTTTTTGGAATGTTAGTTTAAGGGAAATAATTTTAAATAATGTAATGTATTTATAATTTAAAAAAATACATTTGTTCCAAAATATTTATTTTAATCCAGACAAATTTAATCTATTTTAAATAAATAATTATATTTTTGCTCTTAGCCTTAATTATATGTGATTGTAGATATGATGGCGTCAGGTTGGCAAATTGAGTCTTGTTCTGAGAATTGAAAAATGACACCTGGACACGGGAATAGAACTCGAGACCTTTGGATTATACGGGTTCGATTCCAGTGTCCAGGTGTCATTTTTCAATTTTCAGAATATGATATCTAGATGGAGTAATCCTCACTAAAAGCATAAATAATAGCTTTGGCTATTTGATTCCTCAGTTGAGTCTTGGATGGAGAGGTCTCGGGATAGGGTTGAGTGGTGAGTCTACGTTCTGGCGGTCATTAACTTTACAGTTCCTTAAGTACAAAGAGTCAGTGAGCATTTACAACTATCAATACAAGTATAAAAACATAAACAGTGGAAATGCACGTCACAATTTTCGTATCAGCTACTTTACTGGCTCATTTGTGGAAATTATGATCAGTATTTGGAAAAAAAACTATGAAAATATCACCCAAATGTACGGGTACTAAACTGAATTGCAAACTTTAAAGCTTGGCATATATTTACTGTATTTGTTCCATTTAAATAGTTTGAAAATATTCCATCTGAATGAAACAATCTCAATTAAATTTGTCGATGACATTCATTGAACTCAGGACAAATGGCGTTTTTGTACTATTTATATTTTCTACTTTAACTTAATTATATTGTGAGACGGATGTATTAAACCACGTGAACGGTTATTATCTTTAAACATAATGTACTATTTAATATGATAATATGGCCCAACTAACTATTATAGCTTGAGAAACAGGAAAGATATATGGTACGGTTCACTACACAGAATTTCTCTCGCTTTTATCTTAAAATATACATTGACTAAAAACTGTTAGATTTGTTAAACGAAATTATAAGTCAATATATTGTTGTAGAAACATTACACCAAGGATCTCAAATGAAATAATATAAACTGTTAATAATCTATGTCACCAGTAGCTAGGAGCAATGTTACAGAAACATTGAGCAGATAGAAACCTCTTTGTCCATCAAAGAGAATAAGAAAAACATTCATTTTTCAAAGTCCTGAATTTAAAAGTATATACGTATAGCTCAGAGATTATTTTGTTGTATAAATATATATATTTCAAATAATAGGTTTGTTTCTTTTATAGTACCACAACTTTACAATTACAAGCTATTTCTTATATCAAATAGTTACGGAGAAATGATGAAATTTGGAAAATTTGCCACATGTAAGGTACTCTCAAAGTCATTTTTATAAGAAATTAAGAACTGCCATCTTGTTTATAATAATAAACAGTGTCTAGATATAGAATTTAATCAAGAACGTTAAAGAAAATTTTGAGAAAATTGATTTTTTTTCTCTTTTATATTTTTAGTAAACTACCATTAAATATAGGGTTGGATATCTAATTTTAAAAACCCCTCAGGGAAGCCTTATGAAAACCTTAGGTATCAAGTTGTAGCCCAATTGGTAAAACAGTTTCGGCTCTAGCCCGAGGTATAGACAAACAAACAGACAGATGGCATTGCGTAAAAAACCTTTTTTGGTTTCAGGGGGTCATTAAAAGTTGCACATTTTATCAAAATCTCAAATTCAATTTTTTGACTAGTTCTTTCTCTACGAGGTATCAAGAGAAAGTGAAAATTAACTTCAAATCCAAAGACATAAGACATTACCTGCACTTGTCATTATATTGGACGGAAGAGTGAGGTCTACTGTTCACTGAACTATTATAAGTAAGACAACATAATCCAATAATGTATTCCTGGTGTCGAACCAGTGGTCAACCTACCTGTAACCCCTGAGGCTGAACGATGCAAGCCGTCCAGAAGGAAGCGGGTGATCCCCAACCTGGTACTATATTCCTACGCTCATGGCTAGTAATCCCGGCCGTCTACCTTGCCCCTGGAATACTAACATGGGTATTAGTCCCCCCCCCCTAACCCTGTCTTGCAGAGGGGGAGAGAGCCCCGCTGTTTGCCACTACACTGACCTGGCATTACACGCCAACAGCGGGCACAACAGCTTTTTATTGATTCTACACGCGCCTGTATTCCACACAAGGTAGCATCCTAATCTTCTCAAGGCTCCAGGTTGACCTCAACCTAGTTGCTTTGATAGACAGAACTAATAACATGTTTTAAAAGGCCTCTATATCTGTAATATGAAGATAAATAATGACAACCCTCATTTTTAAATATTTGAGATATAGTGAAATCATTTTTTGGAAAATATTTGGTAAAAATGTGTTTTTCTAGGAGGCTATTTTTAACCTCATATTTTTTCTTTTTCCTTGTTTTTCAATATCTGTTATAAAAATTATCTGAAATTAAAATATTTATTTAAATTTCACACTAATTACAGGTCTAGTTTTCAATAAAATTGTTGGTTATGATTATTTACATGAAACATAAATATTGACTATAGAACAAACTTAAAATAAAATGGTTGGCTATCATTGTTTACATTAAACAATTAAAAAAGTCTACAGGTTTTTGTTAGATAAAACTGATTTTATACAAAGATCATTGCTATAAACTATTTTAAACATCTTTTCCATATTATATAAGTGTATTATTTTTATCATAATCATTGATAAATTTGGAATAATTTTGTGTATTTCCATTAAAACATATGATTTTATCAAAATACTGTCTATGAACTGGATGTGTCTAGCTCAAGCAGGACATTACGTCTTGGAAATTGAGAGCTGTAATAGGGAGAACTGATTTGTACTTGAGTGGACATTCAACTTTTGTTAGGTCCCATTCACCTCTACCAAATTTACTCACGTTCATTGCACCTCTAAATCACTTGAACTAAATAAGTTGCTCAACCATACTGTACACGGTTGCGAAGCTTTGAAAACCATAGAAGTACGTTAAGAAGAGAAACAGGTTAATTAGTCTCGGCTTTAGGTCCTACTTTTTATTCTGGAAAAAAGTGTTCAAGTCTCCTATAATATGTTAACCTAGCCACTATGTTGTTGATGTAAAAATTAATAACCCACGTAAGTGTTAGGGGGCGGCCTGACTGGGTGAGCGAGCGTGTGAGCGACTAAAGTATAAAATAGAACACATTGGTTGTAATGAGAGGTGGCCAGACTGGAGCGAGCGAGTGAGTGACTAAAATATAAAATAGAACACATTGGTTGTAATGAGAGGTGGCCAGACTTAAGAAGGAGCTTTACAGTTGAAG
>CABFWB010006397.1:1495-27759 GCA_902151455.1 Timema bartmani
TGCTTGAGAGGACCACTTTAAATAGCTTTTAGAGGAATCTAATTTTCTAAAAGTGTCTTGAGGTTTGGGGGGATGCTATTGACAACTTCCCCCCTCCTGCCTCCACCCCCATGAATAAAAAAGTGTCTGACACCACTCTCTACGTATGTTCATGTGAAAGAAATGCATTTTTGGTCAACTTAAGAACAAATGTAGGGATAAAAAAAATGTGTATGCATACCAAATATCAGATTTAATTTCAAAATTCTTTACAATTTTTACATGTTATATAATGTTGTTGGGGTGAGCGGAATTCCAAAGAACTTTTATATCATCATTATATTAGTGATCCCCAAACATTTGAGGGTTTTAGCTATGAAAGTCTGGGACTATACTTGTGTTTTTTGACCAACTGTTTATAATGTGGATAAGCATAATTTGAAGCACTAGGCTTAACAGATCTTACCTACAGTTAATGTATGATCAAGATTCACTACTCAAATTCTGACCAATATCAAATTCTTAGTTCCCACACACCCCTACATACTGTGTATTTTACATACCATTTCACTATATGTTGACAGATGATCAAACCAACACAAATAGTTAGATTAACAATATACACTAATTACAAAATAAAATACAAATAAGTTTACAACCAAAACGTTTATTAATGCTGCTTCACAACATTCACCTTAATTATTTGGGTTTGTATTTTGTGAAACAACGAAAAATGTACCTTGTATTTATTATGTTGGTTTAATAAAATTAAACATTCAAAGATAAAATTTATAAATATCAGCAAAAAGGAAAATTACATTTTTTTTTTAAATATTGTTCATCACATTGCTTATTCTTGCACAAACTCATACACATTAGCTTTCCTAAAATAAGATTCAAACTTTGAATGTGAATACATTACATTATAATTCGTCCAGAAAACTATACTTAAAAGAGTAATGTGCAAGAATTCAGCTTTCATAAAGTAAAAGTGAATGATAAGGATTCTTTCAGCGATAAACTGTTTCTCTTCTATGTTTGTTGATGTGATCTTAAAAAATATTTTTTTGAAGAACTTTACACCCTACTAACAAGATGTGCATTTTTATTCAAAAGCATTAGGTATTCTTAAAATCTATTCAAAACCTTTCATAACAAATAGTAAAAAAAAAGTTATATTTCTCAACAAATTTCATTAAGTAGAGCAAAACCATTTCAAATTTTACTACACAGTAAAGAGACTTTACACAACCAATAAGCATCCTATTTTTTATCATCAACACGAAACAATTAACTGATATTTAAATGTCAAGAAAGATTACTATGTGAAGTTTTGTTGACATTTAATTGGGATAGGTTGGCCAATTAACTATGTTTTTAACATGAAATTAGATTGCTACAATTTGGGCTTAAATATAGATAGTAATGGCTATCAGAATAATATAAAAAGCAGACTTTTATTAACTCACACAAAGTCACTGTTTTTGTTTTATTTTTTAATCATTTGAAGATGGTTATCTCAGTTTAGAGCTGATTTTTTTGAATTAGCTTGTTTTTAAGGATTACCAAACTATAAACAATTAGGATGTTCTTCTTGTTTATTAACAAGTGTTATTTATAGTGAATGGTGTTTAAAGCCAACACAAAAAACTGATTCTTCCATAAAAATTACATTTTAATTCATCAAAATTAAACCAAAAATATGCAGTTAAAGTTATCTAAAACACAGCGATTCTTTTTTAGACTTTCTTTGTCTAATACTAACAACTTTATGTTCAGTCTTAAACCACCTGTCCAAAACATTTGGTGGGTATTTCATGTTTCAAAATGTACATGCAAGCCCATTTTGAATCTCATACATAAAGTATCTATGTGAAATAGAATCTTTAGGGAAAAAATCCTAATGACTTTTCATATTTTATTCATTATATGCAACTATACAACTGTAAACAAGTTGGTCTTGGTCTTCCAATAAGTGCCATATAAATGTGAAGTTGTATCGTAAGGGTGACATGTCACTAGTTTCCAGCTGGTCCACAATTTTATGATTGTACTTTAAAACTTAGCATGAAAAAATATCAAAACACAATAGTGATGTTAATTAAAACTCTTCATGGACTAACAAACTTATAAACCAATAAGAGGCATAAACAGTTAACCAAATGGCCTGCATGAGTTAAAAACTCCTATAGAAGTTAAGGTAATCTTTCAAAAGTAAAGGAAGCGGCAAAGCTTTTATTTTACTGCGCATGCATATGCTGTAGATATTGGAACCCTCGGTAGAAGGTCCCTGTTGGCGTTGTGACGTTTCATTAATTTCATTCTCTAGAGTTTCTTTAACTTCCAGAGGCCACTTCTTTTCTTTGTCCACCTGCATATCTTCATTCGGATCTTCGATGGTGACAGTTTGTTTCTTTAAGTCCCACCATTCCTGACACATCTTGCTGAATGTGTCAGAGTCGGAGTCTACCTCCATGTTTGTACTGTTATCGTCACCTTCAGAATCCGAACTCAGGCCTTTTCCGTTCTCTATCTCGTCCCCGATACCGCTGTCAAACTTCTCCCTCTTAGGTATTTTTTTGCGCTGCTCTGCGATAGTGGTACTGCTAGTTGACCCTGCAGTGGTGCTGCTGTCCTCTGCACCACCTTCCTCCCCGCTATCACTGCTGCTAGAGGTGTGAGTTCTATGGCGCACCAATCTACGGGCTAATTCCAATACCGCTGAGATATTTCCCGTGTGCTCATGGTGGGTGTTGTATAGCAACCCGGCTCGTGCAGACACATTGTGAGTTCCACCACTATGGTCTTCATCGTCCGAAACAAAGAAGTCTACCTCTTCACCATCTGACGCTTCGATCACCATGCGCCGGATTGCTCTTCTTTTCATTTTTCTTTTTGGTGGACGATGCTTTGTCTTAAGGCAAGGATTTTCTGATTCTATGTTTTGGCGCAATATGGTACGGATGGAATATCTACAAGCATCTTGAAGACTCAGAGGTTCATTCTCAGCTAGAAAAACATTTTTGTAACATTACAAGATCTATATTTTGAAGCATTATTCCTACTAGAACATTACATAAAAAATAATTAATATACTTTAAAGTGGTTGAAGTAAATTTTATGTTAAAAGGGTTATTTTATTGGTAGTATTTCAAAAAGGCAATGGTAAATTTAATGTCTCATGGTTAAATCTTCTATCATATTATTTTCAAAAATCTGTACATTAATATTAAGTCATTTAAATTTAAATAAATGCAGCCATTTTGTATAGGACAGTTCAATTTTCATCAAATATTTTTAAATGAAGCATGTTTTGAATATGTTTTGATAATGAATGACACTTTTAAACAACAAACATATACAATTTTTAAAAATGTGTATAATTTTATGGTATAAATGAGCAACACTTAAAATCATTTTCTCAAGAGACAAATTAGGGCAATTCCAAAATCAACCTCCGATTCACTGGTAAAAAAGAAAAAAGTAAGAAAATAAAGGCAATAATTGTACTACATACAAAACTTACAACTTATGCTAATTTTTTGATAAAGTGAAGAGTGAGTTCTACATCTCCGGGAGCTTACTAGTTAAATATTGCTTACAACTGTGTTATAATAAAGCAGCGGTTTCCAACCTGGGGGTCGCAGCGTGTTTTGTGTGGGGTAACAATATAGAGGTTTTAACTTTATATTTACTTTTTCAGTGATTTTAATGATTATAAGAAGATGCGAAATTCTAATAAAAACATAAGTTGTTAAAGTGCTAAAAACGACCTAGTTATTGCTGAGGTTCCTTTTGGTTATTCCATTATGATAGCTTCTTGCTGACTTGTTTACTGTGGCAGCCTTGTAATGCAGCTAGCATAATATAAAATCATCCCCCGACCCTGGGCTTGTTGATTCTATTTTACTAAGTTTTAGTCGTATATAATCATTATTATAAGCAATTTATAATAATTAAAACAAGCATTAGTGGACATACAGGTTTAATGTCACGCTCTTTTGGTTTGGTTTGTTGGTGAAGGTGAAGTAAGGATTTGATTCTGGCCTGGGGTAGTTTATCCTAATACCCCTCCAAGCAAATAAGTGTACATTTCCTCTAAATTTTATCTATCCCACTGGTGTAGCTAACTGTAGATAGTCCGGGCTGGTAGTAATACACAGTGAAAAAACTTGAAAACTAGGATTTGAATGCTTTTAAGTTATCAAAGGGTCGCGATGGACGCAGAGAGAAAAATTGTGGTCATAAACTACAAAATGTTGGAAACCGCTCTAAATTTTTAATCTAAAATACACAATTTGAACAATATCTGCAAATATAAATAAATATATTTAAGCTCAATTGGATATTTAGCTCAGATGCAGGTAAACTGAAATAAATAATAATTCAAGTTGCACTGAAAAAGCCTTGTAGCTTTAAAAATCCAGTATGAACAAATAAACAAGGCTGTCGTCGAAAAGGGGGAGGAGCGGGGGCGGAGGAGGTTTGGAGGCCCAAAACTCCCTCCCCCCCCCCTGAAATTTTATGAACAAAATGGCTTTATTTATGGTTCAAACAATTTAAAAATTAATATAGAAGTACAAATTAGGGGGCTGTGTTACCATAAAAAGCACTTCAGAGAGCTTCTAGAGGTGTTTATTACTTAGAATTTTTTTCTAGCCTTCGGCAGTTAGGGGGTTTGTTGCCATAAAAAAACACTTCAGATAGCTTCTAGAGGTTTTTTATATCTAAAAATCTTCCTAGCCTTCGGTAGTTAGAGGGTTATGGTGCCATAAAAAATACTTCAGATAACTTCTAGAGGCGTTTAATATTTAGAAATTTTCTCAGCCGTCGGCAGTTAGGGGGTTATGGTGCCATAGAAAGACACTTCAGATAGCTTTTAGAGGCGTTTAATATCTAGAAATTTTATTTTCGCAGTCTTCAGCAGTTAGGGTATTATGCTGCAAAAGAAAACCCACTTCAGAAAGCTTCTAGAGGTGTTTATATCAATTTTTCTAGCCTTCGGCAGTTATGGTGTTATGTTGCCAAAAAAACACACTTCAGATAGCTTCTAGAACTGTTTATCAATTAGAATTATTTCTAGCTTCCGGCAATGTGCCCCCCCCAAACCCCCCCTGAAATTATTGGATGGCTATGGTACTTAAAATCTCGGTTCAAGGCTTGATTATCACCCCAAATAAAATTTTAAAAATTGGAGCCTCCTCCTGCTGCCCCCTCCCCGTTCTCAACATTGCCCTTCTTGTACTCTCCTTTGCTACTTGGAATTTTTTCTAATTTCGGAATGCTTAGAGTTGGGAAAAACACTGGTCCCCCCCCCTAAAAATATATTTCGTGCAACGCCCCTGTCAACAACTGGCTGGGTACCCTGGCGGCACTGTTCCTTGACAAAGCATTTCAAAAGCTTGTGTGAAGGTATGAGAAATGTCTGAATTTGGGTGGTGGTTTTGTTAAAAAGTAATGCAGTTATATTTATAAGTTTTGTATGTAATTTTTCTTCTCTATTTTTGACTTTTTTTTTACCAAACAATCAAAGGTTGATTTTGGAATTGCTCTTGTATTTTACAAATGAAATATAGAATACAGCAAATTAGATATCATAAGAAAGAATTCAGTATCCCCAGGGCACAGACAAGTAAGAAAAAGACTCTCAACCTTACGGGGGTTTAGCTGCGCTCCTTTTGCCAGCTTGAGTCCTTCAACACTGGGCTTTGCTAGTGTCACTGCTGGGCGATGATAGGACTAACCACAGTGATCCAAGTGAAGAAGAAGTCAAGTTTTTGAAAGGAGTGCAACCATTTTAACCTAGAGATTGAGTGCCTGGGTGTATTATTTGTCTGTGCCCCAGGGTGAAACTATAGAAGTGTCTAAATAATAAAAATTAGGGAGAGGCCTTTTGAATCTTCGAATCCCTTGAATCCTTTAAGGATGTTCGAGACTCAAGGATTCAAATAAATAGCAGATTAAATATTAAAAAAATATATTTTGAATGTTTTAAAATAAATTATATTTTGTAAAGAATTCTGCATTTTCTTTAGCACCATGCCTTAAAACTTGTTCTGGTTATATGCTTGTGCACTAATTACACAAACAGTTTTAGGGTTTATGAAGGTTATATTTAGAGGAAGTGTTCCTGCACTTGCATGGGGAGAGAGAGTTAAAATCCATTTTTGGAAAAACAACCCTCAGTATACCCGACCGAGATTCGAACCTCAATCTTCCCATCATCGTCGGTCCAATAGGCTATACTGCAAGAGTAGCGCCTTAGATAATGCGGCCAATGAAGTAGGAATTTATTTTTTAGAAAATTTCACATATAAATAAAATGAGTTCCAAAATAATTTTAAATTATATTTTTTCGTACTTACGCAGTGCAATGTTCTCTTTCCCTTGTGGCTGGTCTGGAAGCAAGAGGGAAGCAAATGAGACAGGCAAGACTGATTTTATTTCCCATTCAGTTTCAGAACTACGGACAATCTGCAAAAGTTGGTCGTTAAGCGGCATGACAAGTATGCCTCCCACCTAAGGAAGAAAAATACAGCTTGAGAAATGTATTTGTTTCAAACAAAGTTACATACACTACTGTTTTCAGCCTGCGGCCTGGGTCAGTTTTCTATTCAAGCCATATATTTTCCACTATCAGCTTGCTAGGCCTGTCGTAGCTTCATATGCCTTATAATCTAACTTTAGACTAGGACAAGCACAACATACAGTCCCCTTGCCATTAATTCATCACTGTGAAAGGGTAAATCCCCATTTCACCAATGATAAATTTTTCAGCCATGTCAGGAATTGAGCCCGAGACCCTTAGCTCAGTAGACAACAGGCTACCAACTGAGCTAAGGTGTCGGATGTTTCAAACAAAGTGGCCATGACAAATTAAAATCAAATTCTAAAAACAGTTCAGTTTCCATAAGAAGACCCTTTCCTGACAGCTTTAAAAGTTAATAGATCTACTTGAACATATTCATGGGTCAAGTCATACGATCTTCAGCTGTCAGTTTTTTATACAAATAACAATGGTGTTAAACGTAATAGCTACTGTGTGATTCAAATAATTTAATTTTAAAAATAATGGCATACCTTATACTGCCCGGTCATCTTGAAGTAAGTTTATATTGATCTCAAAGAAATATAATCATGAATTAATGCATTCCATGAGAATTACTATATGTGAAAGCCAAAACAAGAGCTTCGAGAGACTCTGTTCTATAATGTGGTACTACAATAAACCTAAGGCTGACTACCAATGATTGATGGGTTTTTTTCCCTTTCAGAAAGCAATTATTCTAATTTCCCACCTCTGTCCCATTATAAGTGTACAGAATTACAGGTACCTTGATGAGATTTTTCATGTAGTTTTCATGATTCTCTGGACATGACGCTCCACAGTACACTCTATCATATTGTAATACATCAGAATTCAAACTCAGACAGTTCCCTAAAACCAAATTAACTTCAATTAATTTATGATAATAAAAAGAAGAAAAAATTGTTGTATTGAATGATACACTTCTTCTATACTAATGCTAAATTATGACAATTGTTTAGCAATGTGTTTTACTACTTGTTCAGCTTTTACACATATGTACTAATTACACTTGTTTGTTAGGAATGAGGAAGGCTGAATTCAGAGGAAGTATAACAGCATTTACAAGCAGAGAGAGTTGAAAACAATCCAGAGGGTAAAAAAACCTCATTACATCCCATCAGGATTTGAATCCCTATCACCCCAACATCAGCAGTCTAGTCTAATGCAAGCGTGAGACACCTTAGATCATTCGACCACCAAAGTAGTGCAATTTATTTTGAATTAAGAAATTAGTTAAGTGTGGAAGAACACCAGTGTTGAATATCTTTCAAAAAATAGTTTAATACAGTGGGTCACAAACTTTTTGAACTGTGAAAACCTTTATACCCCTAAAAAAAGTTGCGGAGTCCCAAAAAGATTTTGTTTAAGTTAATTCTATCTATCAATGTTTACCACATTAGAATTTAAAACTTTGAAAATTTAAATTATTAATTAGTTTAATTATTTAAATAATATATAACCTGAAAAGTAAATAAAACCTATATTTGTTAAATATGACATGTTTTATTTTTTCCAAAACAATTATTTTAGTGAGACATAGTTAAACATTTTTGCAAATCTATTTAAAATATGGAAAGTTTCAAGGAGCCCCTTAAGCGTTCCCAGGGATCCCCAGAGCTCTGAGGAGCACACTTTGGGACATGCTGGCATAATACAATCACAACTTTAAAGTTATCCAACTGTCAAAATGTCAACTACAAGCCAATTTGTGTCACAAATTTGCCACTCGCAGAAGGAGAAGTGAGATAAGAGAAATAAACTCAGTTTTCCCCTATTCAGGGGAGATTAATTTTTGATTTAAGGCCAGCTACAATATTTTTTCATATGGTTTAGTTGGCAAGATTCTAAAGAATGGTTCTAAAAGCAATTTTAAGAATATTTTTATGGTATGTTCCCATCCCTCACCCCTGATACTGTCTGTGTAGATCTGCATATAACTCAGTGTAACACCAAACCATCATCAACTATTTCCAGCCTATTATTGGGTCAGTTTAGTAAAATGCCTCCATCTTCCTCTATTCTTCTCTTCTCACTTGCACACTTTCTGTTATCTGCTTATCTCATCTTTTTCTTAGCCTCCCTTGTAATATTTTTCTTACACACTTAATTTTCATCATTTTCTTTGGCATCCTCACCTTCTCCATCCTCCTCACCTTCTCCATCCTCCTTACATTCCCATACAATTTCAGTCTTGCTTCCTCTACTATCTCATGTATTCCCTGTAATACCACTTTTTACCTGATAACTTCATTCCTAATCTTGTTTCTCCTCATGACAGCTAACATGCTCCTCACAAACTTCAGTCATGTAACTTCCACTTTCCTAGTCTCTCTTACATTCAATGTTCATGTTTCTTAAGCATGTGTGACAATGGGTACAAAGTAGAACCTATACAGCATTTTATTACACTTTAAGGGCACTTCTCTTTTTTATAGAAATTCTCTCACATACCTATAGAACAACTCTCCCTGCTACTCTCTTCTTATTAGATCCTTTCTACTCCCACCCTTCCCCTCAATCATACTTCATATATCCTCACCTTCTCCATCCTCCTTACATTCCCATACAATTTCAGTCTTGCTTCCTCTACTATCTCATGTATTCCCTGTAATACCACTTTTTACCTGATAACTTCATTCCTAATCTTGTTTCTCCTCATGACAGCTAACATGCTCCTCACAAACTTCAGTCATGTAACTTCCACTTTCCTAGTCTCTCTTACATTCAATGTTCATGTTTCTTAAGCATGTGTGACAATGGGTACAAAGTAGAACCTATACAGCATTTTATTACACTTTAAGGGCACTTCTCTTTTTTATAGAAATTCTCTCACATACCTATAGAACAACTCTCCCTGCTACTCTCTTCTTATTAGATCCTTTCTACTCCCACCCTTCCCCTCAATCATACTTCATATTTATTTTATATCATGTGATTTTCTCTGCTCTACTTCATCTAAATTAATAGATGTACTACTTGTCGTTACCATCACTTCACAATTTGCCATGCTAAATTTCATTTCACACTCTCTCACTTCCTCATTCTATTCCTGTAACTGTTCCTGTACTTCCTTTGCCTTCTCCCCCCATATCATAGAATCGTTATCAAACTTCATGGCTTTCATTCTTTCCTCCGAGAGTTTTCCTGCCACTTTGTTCATGACCATTTCCATCACCATTACAAATAGTAATGGTGGGAGGGCGCTCCCCAGATTAATTCTATTTTTTTTATTGAGAACCACTCTGTCCTCTCACTCTCTGCCTTAGCACAACCCATGTTATCTTAATCCATGATTTTCACTCTCATTACAACTCTTCTTTCCACTTCAGCCTCCTCCATTGCTTTCCAAAGTTTATTTCTATCCACACTTTCATGTCAGTCATATGCCTTCTCCACATCCGTAAATATCATTACCAAGTCCTTCACAAACCACCAAACGAATCATTTGAAAATAAGGATTCACTCAAAAGTTGTTAAAAAGCTACTTGCAATTAAATTAGCAAGCTTGCAAGTAACATTTTTGAGGGTTGGTGCCATCACATGTGTACATAAACCTGTGTAAATTGAGATAAGCAGTGGTGAAGTGAGGCCTTAACATTAGGGTGGGTGTTTGGCTATTTTATTAAAAAATAGTTTTGTATTTAAAAAGGTTTATCCCATGAAAAGCACAACTATAATCTGATTTTAATAGTAATTCCATTATTTGAAAAATGGAGCCTCACGTTGTCATAATAGGGAGGGATTACAATTGTGATTACATTCTCTTAGTCCATTTGATAAATAGTATAAAGTTAAATTATACAGTATTCCATAAGTATTATTGGAAGCTTTTGGAACATTTTAGATTAACTTTATAGTTAATAAATAACACAGGACATATTTCTAGAATGGCTAATTTTAGTGACTTTTTAACCTACTGAAGATGTTACTTTCGATGTTTTTTCTTTAATTTAATGATATTAATACTGTATAAAACATTTACTTTGACAATTCAATCAATTTAACTTCTTTAAATCTAGTTATTAAAATATTTACAATTTTATTTGAGTTATTCATTATATTTCATAATGTTCAACAAGCTTTGATTTTTAAATACGATTAAAAACTAGTTCAAAATTCAGCTTGCCCTAAAGTCGCACACTGGTCGAAAAAGTCTAGCCTTCCCTGGCCTATCACGACAAAAAATTGACACATAATGAAGGGCTAAAGTCAGATTGATTTAGTAAAATTGTTCTTCTAGCACATATAAAAATAAAGTAATCAACACTGACAAAAACATCACTAAATCTCACAATTAAAAAACTTAGCATCCTTTGTCAAAAGGACTGTATTATTAGTGGAGCCAATAGGAGGCATTTGCACCCTCAAGAGCAAATTATTTTTTAATTTCATCTCAAAAACTTTTAAATAACTTACAGCTATATATCATATAGATCACCATAGACTATATTTTAAGAGCAGGAAAGTCTATGGTATTTAAAAGGTACATTCCTACAAGCATTAACAGTGTCCCTAAAATTCCCAGTTGGAAAATAAGTACAGAAATAATAGCTTAAATACATTGTATGTCACCTTCAAAGTGTATAAGTAACTTTTGTAACTATTTAAGCTTTATTATTTCTATCTGAGCTGCTCCAGCTAACATCTGAACATAAGAATTAAAGCTTGCACTATAAAGTGCAAGTAAAGTCTAAATTACATTAAACTGTACCTTTTATAAACTTAGGTTCACATAATTCATATTCATCCAATGCAGGCGATATTTTCTTAAACTCTTCAAGTTTCTTATTGGCATACTCGACGACATCGTCATGTATTTCTATGCCATGGTTTACACCTCGGGGACCTAAAAGTTCACAATACAGACAACAAAATAAAATAAAGTCATTTCATTTACAACAAATAATAATCAGTGTTATTAAAAACAAAGGTGTTTCCGTAGTTTTAGACCGAAATGAATGGAATGGGAAACATAACTGAGATTAAAATACTCAAGCTAAGGGATGGGAGAGGGAAATGCGGAATGGGGTCCTTGTGGGGCAGGGTGAAGGGGTTTGTTATTACTACAAATTTTCTACACTAGTTAAGACCCATACAAATCTGCCCTTTTAATTATTTTGCTATCAATGACCATATAGCTTACTTCATACATTCCTTAGTAAAAAAAAGTGCTGTACTATAAGTTTAATGTAAATGTTATTTTTATATTATAATCTACTAGCAAAACTACCTGGCTTTGCCCGGGGCAACCAAACAACCGTGGGCAACACTTTTCTTTGCTTTTAACAGGCAGAAAAATAATCTCTTTTTTATTTCATCCAACCCAGTTTTTAATAAATTTATGAAAATCTAATCAAAAATTTTTAATTCCAGCTTCAAAGTGCACAAGGGTCACTAATTTTAAAATTTCAGACCTCTGTGTGTGGCAAGAAAATTCTTCCTAAAGGGGGCCCAAGGTAAAGAAGTTACAGGTCAATAGTAAATCCAATCCATTATTCGTATAAGACTCATACTTTGAACAGATTACTTAATGAGGCTATATATACACAGACTGTATTGAGACATTGGGTTATTTTCAACCACTGTTTTAAGGTGATTTAACATTAATAAATCATAGCTTTTTATTTAATATTTTTTATAGGTTACTTCATGCTCGCCAGGTGAGGGTGTGGTTGATATTGCGCAATGTTCATGGCAGACATAAAAACTCATTTATATTAATATATAGATATGAGGCTATCTTTACACTGTGCTGAAAAATTATGCTATGTAGCATCCATAATTTATTGAAGATTGAAATCATTTTTTTAAATTGCTTATTTAAGCAGCGTGTCTTGCTACCTATTTGGGTTCAGTTATACACATGTACTAACTAACAGGGCCCGGACTTTGATGGCCAAAAATTATCAAAAAATGACCTCAAGATTAAAAAAATAAAAAATTAACAAAACCATGTAATGAATGCATACAACTTAATCAAATATACACTTTACAAATGTAAGCTAATAAATATATAAGCAACTAAAAGCATAACTAAAAACTAAACTGTTGCATTCTACTGGATATATAACAAAAGATTACAAATATCTGCCTCAGAAGAATGTATTTTTGCGACCATATAGGCAAAGAGGATACAAAGTTCAATGCCTTCATTATCTTATCATTCTGACAATTATTGTGTGTTGAAAACATTTTTGTTTTGAGTATTTCTGTATTTATAAAATGACGATAGTGTTTAAACATATACTTATTTAACAAAATGCCTATAAGTGATATAAATGCCTAAAAATTACTAAAAAATACTATATAAAAAAGGTTTCCCACAACCAAGGGATCATGATCACTATTTATATAAAAATGCATTGTCTGTATGCTGTAGCCTAACAATAAAAAATAATAATATATATATAAAAATCCAAGCTTTGCTAACTACCCTGTGTTATGGATGAGAAAGTTTGAATTTAGAGAGAGTGTAACTGCATTTGTGTGACGGGGGAATGAAAAGATATTTAGTAAAATCCACTCTCAGTACACTTGACTGAGATTCAAACCCCTATCTTCCTATCAATGACATTCCAGTGTATTGCAAGAGTGATGTCTTAATCCACTCAATTACTGAAGTGGGTAACATGGCAATTAACTTTGAGTTTCATTTTATATTAAATATAATTAATAAAATTCACAAAATAATAAAGTTTAGTCATTTAGTCATAGGTTAAATAAGGTTTGAATTGGTGAACCTAAGCGTATAACCAAAACAGGAAGTAAAACATGATGCTATTATTATAATAATAATAATAATAATAATAATAATAAATAATAATAATAAATAAATAATAATAAATAATAATAATAAATAAAAAATAATAATAATAATAAATAATAATAAATAATAATAATAAATAATAATAAATAATAATAATAATAATAAATAATAATAATAAATAAATAATAATAAATAATAATAAATAATAATAAATAAAAAATAATAATAATAAATAATAATAAATAATAATAATAAATAATAATAAATAATAATAATAATAAATAATAATAATAAATAATAATAATAAATAATAATTAATAAATAATAATAAATAATAATAATAAATTATAATAAATGATAAATAATAAATAATAATAATAAATAATAATAATAATAAATGTGATTGGTGAGCCATAATACTTTATGAAGTGACAAAAATTAACTGAGCTTTTACACATTAAGTAAAGGTTTTTTACAACACTTACAAACAGCTAGCAAGATATAGGGGGGGGGGCTCGTGAGGGAGGGCTTTGAGGTGCCACATTCCCTGGAAAATAAAGCTAATATTTTTTCAATACATAATGAAAAACAAATAAATAAACAAAATTTGTTACATTATTTCCCCATTTTATTGAGGAAATTAGTAAAAACATAATTGGATCAATGTGTGACATAGCGCACCTATGTTAATGTGTACTCTATGAATGGCCCTAAGTTCTGCATGAGTCAAAAGGTGGTTGCCATGACAACCTGACATCAATGTCCTTAACTCAGCGCTTGCTTAGCATGTCAAGTGAGACCTTGTGGGCTGCGATACACACTGCAGTCAGTCGTTTATAAAGTGCAACAATACCAGTTTTTGCTCTAGTTTTCGATTATGTGATTCAAAATTAAAGTTTCCGACAATGAAAAAGTGAATTATGGTTTTTTATCATCAGAAAGAAAAGTTTGAAATAAAAAACAATGCAAGGCTAGTGTTCAATTTGATAAGAAATTATTTGATATAAAGTTGTGGGTATGAAAACCGTACCTTTATTTTTATTTTTTATTTTTTTTATTTGGTTAAGAAACACTATGAGTAAATACAGATTAAATGATTTGGCCATGTGATCTTTAGAACAGTCAATGATTTGTGAAATATTAAGTTTTAATGAACTAATAATAGAAAAATTCATTTCAGACAAAAACTGAAGATTAGCTTTTTCTTTCAAATGATAAACTTACTGATGCACTAATTCTGTGTGTGTGTGTTTCATGATGGACAGTCTTTGACTTTGAACCAAGTGAGTTGTTATACTTTTATAACTTTATGCTTTTCAAACTTCTTTAAGTGTAGTTTTTAAGTTAAATCCAGGATGGTATAAGGTTGTAATAAGGCAAGATGTCTACCTAATTTGATAATTTTTTAAAGAGAGAGATCTGCAAAATGCAGCCTATTTAGCTATGTAGAATAGTACAAAGAAATTTGCCAGGCTAAATTTTACAACTGACACAATGCTGGCAATTAACAATCTAGACAATTAGTACCCTTGCTCTCAAAAACATTTAACAATTTTTAATTCATTTGAAAATGGGTAGGTCTAAACCATATTATTTTTTATTATAAGTCAGCTTCAAGAACTCTTCAAATTAATATAATGACACCTACTTTTTATGTATATTAATCTGGTGAAAATATATTAATACAAGCTAACTCTTATTTTTAAATTTGAATTTGTAAAAAAAGGCTTGTTTCTAATAAATAGAATAATTTTTTTTTAATGTTTTGTTGCTGGTAGTTACCAGTGGCGTATTCTGAGAAAATTAATAGGTATGCTGTACTCTAAACGCTGCAGGGAGGATTCGGGGTCAAAGACTCTTAACCACCGTTTGTCAAGAAGATAAAGAGATGCTTCCCCTAGAAATATTTAAACATGAGTATCTCTAGTTTAGAACAATGGTTTTCAAACATTTATGATCTTTTCTGACTCGCATGCTATTTTAGGAAACTTCCGCCTCCCAAATCCCCTCGTCAATTTTTTCCAATTATTTATATCTTTGTTTGAATATCCACCTTTATAGCCTACCACATATTCTGACTTCATAAAAGTACACCAAAACTATGCACAAAACACACCAAAATGTGAAACTACCTATGATTATCATCCACTCAAATTGTAATGGAATATCAAAACACAGCACACTGCAGTTCATCGCAATACTTAAATAATCAGATATTTAAGTAAAAATTTCAGGGCTAAAGGTGAATTCACAGGTAGGCTGAAATTTGAAAGCAGTACAGTAAGTTAGCACCGCTTAGTGGTGCAGCTAGCTGTTCACACACTCGCGGAAAGTTGAAAATCTCTGTTTACCCTTGATGCATTTAAACGTCAAACATAAAAACGAAAATAATACAATCCGTGCAAGTTACTGTATTTAAAATAAAATATTTTACTTACTGCCTGGGTTTGATTTTGTCATCGATAGAGCTCGTGGCTTCCAATAAACTGTCATTTTTCATCATCACTTTTGAAATATGCTATTTTGATAATATGCTTTTTTAATAAATAATGCATGTTTGAAAGTTTGTGCATGCGCTAATCAGGTCTTTTTGGCCGGTTTTCTGTAGAAGTGCTGGAAAAGTTGAAATTATCTCTACTCGAGCAGTGCGGGCTACGCTGGCCAAGCGGACTTCTTAAGATTGGATTAGAGCTGTCCCGTGACCAAATCTCAGCACTGTTCGCGTTTTACAATGAAAGTGTGAGTTCACAGTAAGAATGTTATGGGCACACTCCAGACTGAATAAGAGTGACATAGCCCTAATAAATTGGTTGAGTGTAATTAAAAGTACACACAGGTAGCATTTTCATTTATTTGAGGTATTTAGCATGCACTCTCTCGGCCGAGTGATTATGTCAGCACACGACTTATAAACTAACTTAAATCTAGAAGAGACACAGTACCCAACCTCGCAGCCATTAATTCATCACCGTTGGAAGGGAAATCCAAATTTTACCAATGATATTTTTTTTACCCATGCCAAAAATCAAACCCAAAACCCTTAGTTCAGTGGGCAGCCAAACTTACCGATTGAGCTAAGGTGTTGGACTGACGGGTAGCAATTCGAAAAAAAAGTAAAATGAAGTACTACATGGATCAAGCGTCCATCAGAACTTGGTGGGAGGAATAAGGTAGATTGTCTAACTTACATTGCAAGAATAGAGCCTAAAACAATTTATTAAATCCTAATTATGCTCCAGAAGCTATTTAGATCTGTAAATTGTGATAAAAGTAACAAGGAGGAGATCTTTTCCTACTAAGCCTATTACTCTATCGTTACGTCATTGTTTTAATGCTAAGACATTTATGTCTGAAAATAAATTTAATTTTACCTTTTCCTGATGAATCATTTTGAAATTGTGAAACTAAATTCCTAACTTTTGGAATCCTTTTATGTATAATTATATAAAATCACAATGACTAATAATTAGATGTGTGCCACAAAAAATTATAAACTTATAAGCAACAACTAAAAGAACAAAACTTCATACTAAAAACAAAAACACTGTCTAGCTACTACAGTTAAATTAGCCCCTCATTCCCCCCTCCTCTACTTCACTTGTGTGTACTCTATAATGGTGGTAAATATGCTTGCCAAATACATGACAATACATGTGTCTAGAATGAATAAAGATAATCAAATAGGTATTTAATTAGTATGTAATTTAAAGCTTGTTGTTTATACGTTTATTTTACAAATATTGTTTGCATTTATTTTATTTATTTGAGCTATACTAGCTTTGTAAATAAAATCATTGTGATATTGATTCTTGAATATTTGTTCAATAGTTGGCACACTTTTTTACTTGTGATAAGTACTCAGCAAGCCCTGGGTTGTAAACAAGCTAGTTTATTGGCCAATGTTTGTTGGTGAGGGAAAAGGGGGAGTGTTGCAGCCCCATAGACATTGGTCAAGGTCATTAGAACTTCTCTAGCTTTGCCTGCTGTTTTCAAGCAGCAGGTCCTGGGCTTCATAAGCTGGGTAGTCGTAGAAGACCCTTTTGGAGGAATAATTACTTAAAACACAATATTCTTGGAATATGAACAAACATTAGTTTAAAAATTAATAATATATAGATACATTATACATGAATATTAATTCACAATTTAAACATTACTATTTACAGTTTGCACAGACAGCATAGAATTAAGAAACTAGTCCATATAATTATGGGTATGCGGTGCAGGACTAGCATACCCAGAGAATACCCCACTGGTAGTTGTTATAGTGTCTACAAAAGTTAGATTTCAGAACATATGAAGCATGATAATTTTAATATTAAGTTTAGTAGCCTACAGGTAGTGAGTGAGTCTTATAACTTACAACCTTTGGATAGAAATAGAACAATAAAAAAAATAATAAGAGAAGGCGTTTAGTAAATTATGTATTGTTAAATGTCAGGTCACTGACCTATGATTGTGCAATTATTTATGTGAACTCTTATTTGAATGTTAAAATATTCTGTTGAAATTTGCTGATACATGATTTTAACAATAGGCCCCTACTATATCAAAGAGCCCATTATAGTTTATAAGTTAAAATTTACATAAAAATTATATTTATCAAGTAGTCAAAATACCTCGATATATATTATTTACTTTTTTGTTTATTTTCCTACCTACTTGTAAATATTGTATAGGGGCCTACTTTCATTCTTAAAGATTATTCAAATATTAATGGATGATTTGAATATAATTAATTTGATACTAAAGTTGGTAGCTATGGCCAGAATCCAAGGAAGCATAGCACATAAGCACTAGGCCCACGTTATTTAATGTCTACAATAATGACTTAGCTCTTAGAAGATAGCCTAAGGACTGAATTAAAATATGCATTGTAGCCTAAGCTAATATGATGAGGTAAAAGTAATTTAGAAATAGTGCTATTAAACCTACTGAACAGACCCTGCAACTTCAAGAAAGCAGTTCACTACTTAAACAGCTCACCTAGTATTTTATACATTGCCAAAAGCATGAAAAATATAATCATAGTTCAGTAAATAGGTGTTCAAAACAGTGGCCTTAGAGGAAGTTTTGTGGAGTTTTGGAAATTGGTGGGATTAATAGGTCCTGAGGTGTTGTTTCGAGGTCACATTGTTATCCCTCACTGCGGCTTTGGGGGTAACTGATTGATGTCGCGATGATGGTGCCGGTGTGGAGACGGTGTGTTCAGACATGTGTGGGATAGGGGTAGGAAAATAAAGGTCAGCGAGAGTGTTCCGGCAACATTAGTCGTGGTGGAACAGAAGGATGTCCCAGCAATGTGAGTCGCGATGGAACATGAGGAAGTCCTGAGGTGGGGCTGTAGAGTGCTGGTCCCAGCAGCGTGAGTTGTGGTGGGAGGTATGGTGATGGTCCCAGTAACGTGAGTCGCGGTGGGAGGTAGGCTGATGGTGGGGAAAGAGAGGGTTAAACAATATTGCTCTTTCGTAACATAAGACAATTTAATAGCTCTTCCAAATAGGTGGCGCACCCAGGTTGGGTAGCCACTCTCTCCGACTCGCCTTTGACCGAGAAACCCCCGTGTTAAATACCCTCCACTGCTGCCTGGCCTTGTCCAATATGAGAAAAGGGAGCTTCCCATTGGCGCGGGAAAACATGAGCGATAGTGGCCACCAAGCGAGCCAATAGAAAGAGGAGTTCTCATGAGCACTGAGTACAGTGGGGAAATCGTCACAGACGGCTTAGAGAACATGGACTGTGGAGTGGTCCAGGCCGTAGAGAGGGTGGGTGGCGCGGCCTGTGCAAGTGTGGAGGAAAGATACAAGGGCCGACTGAACAGTGAGGCATAACAACATTTTGCGACTAAAATTTTTTGCCGGAACCTTATAAAAACACTAAAAACTGCTAAGAAAAACAGTTGTTTTTTTTTTGCCAATATCTCTGTTCCAGTGGACTTTTCGAAAAGAATATTTCTATACTAAATTAAAAAGGGATAAATTCTCTACAATTTAGCTCTCACAAGTTTTTTCGTGGGGTAAATGGTTTCACCGCTAGAGCACCACAAATTTGGGTTATTTTTTGAAATCATGAAAAATATACTTTTAGCTGCAAAATTAACACAAAAATATTACTATAAATTCAAATCTTCTCTTTTCCCAAAATATGAAATTATTTTTAATAACCTATTTTCTGCTAAAACAAAAGTATATTGTACAATATTGATTGGAGGTTATAGTCAGTGTGTCTTGCTGAACCAATATTTTGTCACGGTGCCAATTTGTTGGGTATCAATATTTTATTCCAATCACTGCTTGTTAGTCTTAACTATGCTTGTAAAACTGCTAGTATTTCTGTCACTAATATATTAGACCAGAGTTATTTAATTGGTTGATGCAACAAACAAAACAAAATGGTAGTAAAAATTTATATATAGTTCGATAATTTGTTTTCAATATTGTATAAATGCTCATTATGCAAGAAAAATAACAAAAATATATAAATTGACCAACAAACTTTCCACTTAGTAGCTAATATTCATTTAAGACATTTCAGAAGCGAAATAGGGGTGGTCCAAAAACAACAAAAATCCTAAGCTTGGAATGTATGCGTTCAGTTTCGGAAGTAATAATGCCATTATCACCTTAGCACTTAACTTGGTTGTATGGAAAGTGGGGTAACCTACCTGATATACCTGAACGCGTGGGTTTATGGAGCAGGTGACAGCGGAACTTCCCTTTGAAAAATCTTTTGTGTTGTGTTTACCATTTATTAATGCTCCGCCCAGTGATTATGACACAATTTTTACAGTTCTTTTATCTGTTTCTGAAAAATGTGAATCATTAAATCAGCACACTTGTTTTGTTAAGTTTGATCAAACACTCTATATAAAAGTGTGTGATATTATCGTGACGTGCAGTGATAACTCAAAATTAAGAAATGTTGTTGCCAGGCTTGGTGGATTTCATTTGTTAATGTCCTTTGTGGGATCCATCAGATACATAATGACCGGAAGTGGATTGAAAGAGCTTTAAAACACTTTTGTTTGCACTAAATTCAATAAAAAAATGATGACGGGCCACACACACACACACACACACACACAAAGCTCTCACAGAACACATGTTAGTTCATCGTGCAATCGCTAAAATTGTTATGGATTCCATCAATTTTTCAGCCAATCATAAAGCAGGCCTAGAAGAAATTCTTTACTATTGGGATAGGTCGGTGATACTCATGGCAGGTCAAAATAAATGATACACACAGCTTGCCTTGAAATTTGAAGATCAACAGAAAAAGTTTGAACTACACGGTCCCACAGCAAAATTTTGGGTGCAGTTTTTCCGGATGGTTACACTCATAAAGCAATTCATAGAGGCAGAAAGAATGGGTAACTGGGATCTTCATCTTGACACTATCCAAAAAATGCACCCTTATTTTCATGCCAGTGGTCACTTTTTATATAGAAAATCCACCCATTTGTATTTGCAAGACATGCACTGCCTATAGGAAATAATGATTCTAGAGGAATACAGAGCTTTTACAGCCGGAGGACGTTTCATGCTTAAACGGCCAGACAAATTCTGGTATAGTATATGAACTGAAATGACAAATGAGCAGTCGTTGATGAGGACAATAAAAACTGGTGGCCTTACTCATGGAAAGGGAGTTCATGATAGCGTAATTTCCATGTGGACTTTGACCACGGTATTCTTACACTGTTTGTGATGAAGTTGAAAAATTCTGCAATTTAGCTTTCAAGAGTTCCGAGAAACATATTGAGATGAGAACTGCGTAAATTGCTTGGGACAATGACGGTGCGAAAAAACTATTGGAATGGTTTATTCAACACATTCTCCTTTTCCTGAAATAAATAAAACACATCTTGATAGCACTGGAATTAGTGGATAGGAAAAGATTAACTGCCATTTGCCTCAAGAATGTGGAGCTGCCATCATATTAATAATCGCCGGCGGAGATTTTCCTTCGGTGAAATTCAAACTTACGTAAATAGTAAATCCACTTGGAATTATGAATACATGTATCCTTTTAGAATATGACACCGTTCCAATCAATCCATTATTAACTTTCCAAAGAATGTGTATTGCAAAATAATCAGCTGATTAACTTAATGACTTCCTTACATCTGAACTGGCTCCGCTTCCCTTTCGTCTTCCTTTCAATGCTGAAGGTGTACGTAAATATATAAAATATTTCTTATATAAGGCATCCCAGCAATGTTCTTGTTACATTACTTTTGGAAATACCCTGATCATCATTGATGGAGGGTATTTATTACTTAGAGTTGTCTGGCATCGCAGTGAGTCATTCGCATCAATATGTAATAGCTACATTGCATTCGTACATTCACACTATAGTGTGAATGCCATGTGGATATCCCAAAGGCATAGCCAATCGTATTACTAAATTTGCAGTGAGATTACGATGATCAATCAAATATAGAAAAGAAAAACGAGAATTTTGTGGCGAACATAAAATGTATTTTTTTCAATGACTGCACATGCATTTTCACAACAAGAAACTATTAAAAATAATCTCATATTTGGGGAAAATAGAAGATTTGAAGTTAGAGTAATATTTTTGTGTTAATTTTGCAGCGAAAAGTACATTTTTCATTAATTTAAAAAAATTGACTAAATTTTGCAGTGCTCTAGTGACTAAACCATTTATCCCACAAAATAGCTTATGAGAGCTAAATTGTAGAAAATGTATCCCTCTTTAATTCAGTATGGGTATATATATTTTGAAAAGTTCACTGGAACGGAGATATTTGCACAAAACTGTTTTTCTTTGCAGTTTTTGGTAGATTTTTTTAAGGTTTTGGAAAAAAAATGTAGTCACTGGCTGTGACCTCGAAAACAGCACCTTAAGACCTATTAATCCCACCAATTTCCAAAACTTCTACAAAGCTTTCTTTCGAAAACTACTTATTTGCTGGACTATAAGTTTATTACAAAAACAGCAAAAAGACGTGGTCCAACAATAGATTCAAGGATCTCATGTAGGATTAACAGAGACACCACAAGGGCAGGGCTAGCGGGGCGATCGCACCAGGGGGGCGCCTACAGGTGCCCCTTGTACCAATTTATAATAGTAAATATTTTAAAAATGTAAAGATTGAATATTATATAATAAGGGAATTAGATCAAATTGCAATGGATTGTAGCATGTCTCTTAAATCAAAGGACATCTACAAAACAGAATCCACTAAATATCCTTAATTACGACAAGAGAATCAAAAGAGGAAAATTAATACTGATAGATTTAGAAGAAAAAGTCAACTAGATTTTACTTACAGTATTCGGATGTTCCCGGATTTGATCACCATGCTTTCACCAACTGTTCTACTAGCATGGCGGAAGAACAGGCGTGGAAGTTTCAACGCACGTCTAACCTCTTGACCTCAACATCAAAGAAAGACCCGAGGTACCTTGCTCGATCACTAGCGACAGCCCAAGCTACGATAGTTACGACCCTAGCGGATTTACTTGGCAACCGTTTCCCCTGCGATTCAAAACTTCCTCCCCCCTGCTCCCCTCGCTTCTCCTTTATTGACATTGCCCTATTTTTTTGGTTTGTAAAAAAGTATAAAACAGGAATCTCCTAGGCCCATTTATTCCAGTTCTAATTCATTGCTTGGCGTTCGTTGAAGAAGGAAACGCTGCTCCAGCTCCAAGTGAAGAAACCGCCGACCATGACGGTTAGGGCGTGGGAGTCACCGCTTCGATGCCTAGGGAAACCCATCGAATAATCCAAGTACTTTATTGTCTTCCAAGTCCTTCAGACTTGTTGAATTGGTCCTTAAGACTATGTAATTTTTTTGTGTAGCCATTATGATATCTTCATTTGTCATTCTGACGTGTGTAGTTTAATCAAGAGGACTTATTTAGTTTGAAAGTCAATATGACGGGTTAGTCAAGTCGATAGGGCTAACATATTGTGTATGTCAGAGGTGTGACTACATATTTGTACTAGGTCCTTATGATATAGCTTAAATGCGGGAGCCTTGAGCTCTTTGAGATAGGATCCAGGCCTTAGGGCCCTCTCTTTCACAAGTTCATAATTCAGGCGTAAGGTCTTGATCTAAAATTTCACTGTATCACATGACGCCTTGGACGTCACACTCATATGTACTACCATTAGAACGGCTACAACCAGGGTGTCTAACGCCTTTATTTGAGGACCTAGTTAGGTCAGTATCTCACAGCACTGTTAGTTGTATCTCTTTTTCTATCTCTTTTTCTGTGTTACTATTTTGGGTGCACAAAGTGCGGAACACGGCTAATCTTCTATGGTGGCCCGCACAGATAGTATTTTTCGGTCGCCCCTTTGGGTGGCATATCTTTTGATTTGGCATTTAATACAAGGGTTTTCTTAATGTGAGTTTCACCCCGAGGAGTGGGTGTTGTCATTTAAGTACTATTGAATGTTCTGGCAATTCCCATTGGGAAAGGACCGGCCATAGTACCACTTAGGGTAAACACCTGGTTGTCGTTCAGCCATTATTTGATGAAATGGACCATCAGTCCATTTTATTATAACTCTGTAAATGGTATTTGTCTCGTAGCCTAGTGCAGCCAGCTAGTCAAGCTGATATAATTTACTATTTCTGAAAATATTCTTTATCTCAAGCCTGCACAAAACATTGGCTAATAACTCTAAAAATATTATGTCATGTGTTATAGCCTTTTGTCTCTAAATTCTCCTTATTCTATTTAGCCTCTTCCGGTGGAATACAGGCAGCTAGCCCTACAGTTCACATGTCGTCTTGAACACGACGTATTCTCCCGAGCTACGGGATGATACTGTATTTTTAGAGTCATACAACCTTAAAGTTTGCTTAGCCCATTCAAGGGCCCCAACCACTGTTTATACTCTCTGCTTATTCTCAGTTGATGTAATCAAATTCCTACCTTTATGTCTTGCTTAATAAATCTGTTTTTGTTACTTATATTATTTTTATGTACTAAAGCACTTTCCTATCACTCTCAAATATTATATGTAAAAATACTTAGGTAGCTATAATATGCATTCCTACAGGATAATGTTGCCAAATTTTTAAAATATGTCTTATAAACATTGAAAATAAAATTGTATAATGTGTTGTGTTATAAAACATCAGTGGAATTAAATAGGTAAAGTGATAAGAGTTACCATTGTAACCCGGTGGCACCGCTAAGACATTTAAACTGAAATACGAGATGATGTAAAGGGAGTATGGGGGTGGGCCACTTCTTCCAAGACTTCCCCAGGCACTGACTTCACACATGATAGGAACGGAAAAGCAGTTTTATTAGCAAAAAGGGAAAGAAGAATCTAAAATAAAATGAACTAAACTGCAACATTACACACCATAAAGAAAGTACAGGAAAGGGGGATGAAAAACGTATAAAAGGGAACAAACACATTAAGGCTTTAACAATGAAAAGGACACAGTTCAAACTTTACATTTCTGCCAATGGACAAAGAGGTAATGGCTGCCTCTTGTAGAAAAATAATCGTTCCGCCCAATCCCCTTCGACTAAGGTTTCATTCTATTGGAATTCATCAGGAGAGAGTGTGAAGTAAGTGTGCAATGCAACTTCCTAAAAGAGGTTTTCCTTAACGAGATACACTATAGAAAAAGAAATACAATTACATTTTATCAAGCTTTTTGGAAGAAGCAAGGGACATAAATAAAAACATAAATTGGAACAAAATAGAAAATGACTGCAGAAATTTCCATGCCCTAAGCCAAAAAGAAAGTCAAAAAAATTAGCCTTCTCACTGAACACAACTGCCTGGCACATCATCTACACAACGTCAACATTCTAACTCTAGTAGCTTACCTTTGATACATATTTTAAAGTTAAAGGACATTAGAATGTAGGGTCAATGTTTAATTACTAGGCTCGTGTTAAATTATAGTATGTAGGGTTATTATTAACGGCCTTGGTGTCTGAAAGTTATAAAAGTTACTAAAACTGCATTCATATATGAAGTCATTTTGAACATCTGATTTTCAATAGATTGTATGTATGGCGGCTGAACCATCTAGGAAGGGGTGGTAAGGGAGGGGAAAAGGGGGGGGGAAGTACAGGAGGATTCATTGTATGAGGTTTGTAAAACATTGGACCTATATTTATCTCAAAGCCATAAAACTCATGGGTGGGTGACTAAATGACCGGTTCCCAAGATCTTTATTCTGACCAACATCTGTCAGGAGAGAAAATACATTTAAAATGTGATAGCAAAAGTCTTGTAAAAGATTGCTTTGTGTACCACTGATAACTGACTTGCAATTCTAACTATCAAGAAACGGGGCTATATACAAAAATGTAATAAATATTTCTTTGGCTGTGTGTACTAAACTCCAACTACAAGTTTTTTAAGCTCATAGCTTCTAGAGGCATCCAATTTTTCAAAATTTGTGAAAGAACCACTCTAAAATATTTAGAGGCATATAATTTTCAAAAATCTGTAGAGTAAAGACTATCTACTTGAATTGCATCTAGATGCATTAAATTTTCAAAAGATTTTCAGGTGAGGAACTGTAAATAAATTCTAGAAGTCTCCAAATTTAAAAAATATTCTGGGTGAGAACCATTCCTAATAACTTCTAGAGTATAATTTTCATACCTTTTTCCCAAGTGAAGACCACTCTTAATAGCTTCTAAGGGCATCCAAATTTTTTTTTAAACTTCCCCTTTGACTTGGGGGCCAAAACATTCAAAACACTTTTTTTTAATCGCCCTTAATACACAAATAAGGTTCCACCACTAATGCTCATTTTATGTGTGTGTATGTGTATGTGTGTGTGTGTGTGTGTGTGTGTGTGTGTGTGTGTGTGTGTGTGTGTGTACAGTCAACTCTCAATTCTACGACCCCGGGAATAACGTCCCTCTCGAAGTAACGACCCTTTTTTGGGGAACCGTGAAAAATGTGGAAAAA
>CABFWB010006398.1:0-27901 GCA_902151455.1 Timema bartmani
TATGAGAATTATTCTAATTTCACCCAAGGAGTATCCTGCCAAAGTTTGATGCAATGTTTTAGAAACACGTTGTATATAAACAAAAAGTGTCCGGAACCAGCGCGTTTCGAAACAGCCGGAAGCGTAAAAGGGGGATAGTGGGGGATCGTAGCCCCATCTAGAGGGTCTGAGAACTTCTTGGGACTGCCGAGAACCTTCCACTTCGTTCTGGAAAATTTTAAATCTGGGGAAGCTTGGTGTGCATACATTTCTGCGATGTGTCCCTACTGACATGTATGCCACGCTGAGATTTGGTCCGGCTGACGTACTTCCTTACGACCACGAAGCTACGTTTCACTTTAAGCAGACGCATGCACAGACGATAATCTGGACTAGAACTATCACTTGACATCTAGGAAAACCTTCAGCCAGCTGTGCGTTATTTTCGATAGACGGGCATGGTCTTCTTGTGTTGAGTCATTTATCGTTTCCCAGAGATCATTCTATGGAGAATAGTATAAAGGAAAATTAATATGAGAATATGGTAGGTAAAATATACATTTTTTATTTGGTGGGGATAATATATAGAAATAGTATTGGGGTTTTTTGTTTATTTATGAAGATTTCATCTTCTTGTAGTTTAATAAATTAAATCACTTGGCATACGTTTCATTTGGTTAATTAGGGATAGGTTGGTGGAAGAGGTAGTCCATACAGTTTGAATTTGCATTAAATAAAAAACAAACTTAGTCGTCTTATCCTTAAAAAAATATTAGTCTTAAATAATTATTGAATTTAAATCCAAATCCTAGTTGGTCAGCAGTGTTTCTGCATGACCTTGTTTCTTGGCATACTCGAGGAATGTGTAATATGTGAAAAAAAAATCCTTTTATAAAGTGACAGCTGGACAGCCAGCTGACTTAGTGATACGTGTTTTCTATATCTAATTTAATTTTTTAGCTGTGGGTGAAAATAAACATTATTTTACGTGATTGAATTTAACTCACAGTGTACGTGAGTGAATATAGCTCGTAATGACCGTTTTAATTCAAATTAAATGATTTGTATTAATTGTGTCTTACTATCCATCATGAATATCTTCATATTTACTGTATTGGTGTATTGGTGAGGATGGTGAAGTTGATAGTTACTGTACCTCTATTTAGGAGGAGGTTGAGTAATAAATATAATACCAAAAAAATATTTTACCATTTAATTTTAACTTTCAGAAATATATTTGAACAATATTATGTAACCATTCTAATCATAACTATATCGAGGGTAAATAAAAAATCTAAATACATTTCTAGAACTTAAATTATTCACTCTTCATCTATATCTATTTGGTAATTTACTTTTATTATATCTGTGCAGCGTTGCACTTTGTTTTTTTAGCGAGTTCATTACCTTCTTTTATTTAATGAATCTTTACTTCATGACTTCATGGTGGAGGAAGAGAGGTGTGAGATGTGTGCAGAGGAATGAAAGGTGGGTTTGAATGGGAGACGCGTAGTGATTAGAAAACAAACCGGGGTGATGAGACGGTGGCAACACTCTAGGGGAGGAGATGCTTAGGGAGGAAAATTCAAGTAATTTGATCGTCTCCTTTCCCTGTCTGTTGCAATTCACTCAAGAAGTATATCATAATATATAAGCTCGATCTAGATTTTAAAGTCTAAAAATGATTTAATTACATTTATTTAATGATCAACACACGACACACCGTTTTCATATATGAGAGTTTTGGATATTACTTAAAGGAAATACACATTGAAAATATTAGAAATCGTTAAATGGTATTTTGAAATATATATATTAGAAGTTATTCTATTCAAAAAAGTTATGTGAACAACAATGAAGTAAATTAACTGTGCGTCTCTTCGTACTTGCCAGTTACTTAAATAATGGCCTTTGAACCTCAGGCTGGTGTATAAAGATGTGTTTTTTCTTGGTTGGTTTCAAGCTTTCTCTCCTCGGGAATGCTAGAACACTTCCTTTAAAAGGATACCCCACAAATTCAAACCCCATTTGTGTAAATATGTATATAGCTCGGATGGGTAGTAAGATCTGGAGCAAGGAAGATCACTGTAGTAGGGAAGTGTGAGTTAGCGTGTTATACTTTTCTCAGAGGGATTGAGTCAATTCACCATAATTTGCATTTTTTAAATGTATGTATATATACATATAATATTGTGTAGTCTCACTGTTTCTCTAATCGAATGTTGGTGCATGGTCTCTAAATTTGAATTGAAGAGATAATGAAATTAAATACTTAACAACTCCTTTTCCTTTTAAAAATAAGTAGCCCAGCTTCACACAAGCCTTCTAAATCCAGAGTTTGTCAACCAGAAAAGGAGTCCAGGTGACAATTGACTACTTTTATGGTTTAAAAAAAATATTTAGATGAAGTTATAGACTTATCGTTTACAATATTAAAAATTATTAGTAATACTTACATAACTGGATTTGTGTGGATATGTTTTTGGATATTATCAAACTGTAACTATTCTTTAATCTCAACCAAACTTGAAACACAGACTCGAACACACAAGCATCCTGATTTTGTTTTAAATTATTTCCCAATGTTTTATTTTTATTTTTAATCTATGTCTATCTTTATTAGTGGCAAATATCAATTAATAGGCATTCAATTTCATTTAAAAGCATTATTAATATTCTTTATTTGGGTTGTACACACATAAATATGACTTTTGTAAACTGGTTTATGGACTTTTAAATCATTAATAGAAGTGTTTAAATTTGACAAAAAGTTTTTTAAGCACCGTGTCTTAAATCCATCCGGGTTATACGCCTATATACTAACTAAACTAATATATTAGGGATTTGGAAGGTTTTTTTAATTTAAAGGAAGTTCAAATGTATTTGCTTGTAGGGAGATTGGATAAAAATTAGGAAAACAACACTCGTTGCACCTGATCTGGATCTAACTCCAATCTCTCTGTTTTAGGCAGTCTAGTCTATAACATGAATAGCGCATTAGACCATTCGAACACCGAAACAGGTTCGACCAATCGTTTCAAAAATATGATTTACTGGTTGATCAGTTGTTGAAACGATGGCTGCAGCTTATCATGCTAGAATTTATTTAAAACTCCTTATTGGAAAAACAGAAATATAATAAGGCTTAACTTGACCTTATAGCTTAATGTCTACTCGTCAAAGGTTATATACTTTCTAAAGGCTTTATGATTTAAGTATTTAGTTCTAAAAAGCAAAACATTTATTTACTATCCTTCATACCACGATTATAACTTTATAATTACAAGTCTATCAGCTCTCTATCTATTTGCTACACCATACCACTTAATTAAAATTGCAGTTTTTTTATGCAAAAATAAATATATTTATCAATTTACAAACACGGAAAAATCAGGGTTTTCATTCTGATGCAACAAAATAATATTGTATGGATGACTTAGTGAGCACACAGCATAAAAGCTTGAAACTCGCTAGTAAAATTGGGTATTCCTAGAAAAATATAATATTGGCTGATATCCTAAATCCCAAATCTTTAAAATTAATGGTATTTTTTTTTTAAATTGTTCTAGCTGTTTTCTCATCATTTCAACTATCGCCAATGGGCTTATCAAATTATTTAATATTTTACTATGTGTTTGTGCAGTAGATTCTGCAATTTATGTTAAGGTTTTGATAACTACTTTTCTGAGATGGTTTAACCAAAGAATGAATATACAAATGAGATTAAGCAGCAGATATTTTATAAATATTACACAGTAAAACATAATTTTTTTTATAACTATGAGTGGTGAATAACAAATATATGATAAAGCTAAACAGAGTAAAATGCATCGATCATTACACATTAAATTAAAGCTTAGTTGTTAACAATATTTCTTATAAATATTCCCTCGTGTCTGGTGAATTGCCCTGACACATTGATGGATTACACTATGAACGTATCTTATAAGCTATACCATAGTTGAATAGTGCAAGGTACGCTTGCTACCTTTTAGGGTAAATAGAGGGGATGTGCGTACAAAAGTATATATATATATAGGTGTGTGTGTGTTCAAAGTAAATATATATTAAATATGGACAAATGAGTACCGTGTGCAAATCTATTGCACGTTTTTACAAAGTGAGTAGTGTTTAAAAGTTTAAATTTGCTTATTGTGAGTCAATAAGTGCCTAGTGATCAAAAATGGGGGTATTTTAATGAAAACATTTTATTTATGACTTCATCTTACTTCCCGTTCAAACTATATGCCTAAAGTTAATTCAACATTATAATGTAAAATTATTAAAATAGTCTTCTTATACCTAATGGATACAATGACAGATATTGACCTTGTTGATAATTTTATTCATTGAATATTTCACTGTATTAGTACCAAACAAATACAAATATATCCCTCGCATCATATTAATCTTCTCACGTTGGTACTACATATATCTTAAAAAGTAATTTTAACGTTACGTGTAAGCGAGCGTAGCTAAACACATCTAAGTTATTTGTTTGGAATAAACAATGTGGAGGTTTAAAAAACTGACTTTTTAAAGATTTGGATTAATTTATTTTAATATAAGTTTTAAAAATAAGTGATTTTTAAATATCTTGGAATTTTTCTACCTCTTATTAAAATAACTTGACATTTATTTATCATGCCCAACAAAATCGGTTTGTTATATCTTGAGTCGTCCAGTAAAATGTACCAAGATGAATTGAATTAATTTTAAAAACTCTTAGTAATGTTTAAAAGAGTGTAAGAAAATTTGTTAAGGAAACCCTTACCAGTCCATTCTGCCATCTACAGGTAGAGACCCAAGACTGCTAACTAGTCGCAAAGCCTTTGGGCCAGTTTCTTACATACTTGAAACAACGTCGAGATAGATATTTTTAATTACAGACATCTATCATATGTATGTCAGTACGGCTGACGTTAGATCGATCTTCTGCTGTTTCTCGTGACGTCACGTACTCTATTATTACAGTTCCCGATATGAACGCTCGTTCAACAGAGAAGTAGAGGGTGACATGGGGGGATTTCAACATATGATATAGAACCCAAATATATTACTCTTGGCTCTTAGATGTCAAAAACAAAATGAGATAACTACTTTTTTTTAAAAAGACCAGAGATAAAATGTTTCTATTAAAAAATGACAGATATCTGTACTCAATTATTGGAAATAGTTATAAAAGATATATACAATTCACACTCAGTTCTCACATACTCTAAAGCTTTATAAGATTTGTATAAACATGCCACCGAGACCCTAACCTCACCAGCAGCCTTGAATAGGAACTTTAGGATGTAATATATATATTTTAGTCGGTCAACCTAACAAGAAATATTTTTTGTGACCTGGTGGTCTAGGGGTAAGGTATCGGACCTCTGTGCTGTGGGTCCGGGATTCAATCCTTGGTCCCGGCACAGATTTATATGATTGCCAAACCATTCCTTCACCTCTGACAAATTCTGAATGTGTAGAACTCCAGACCTTCACCGTGGTTCGAATCTCACGTTAAACTGTAGGTCCTCCATTTCATCTCACAATCAACCTACCATTACACATTAGCGTAAGTGTGTACAACCCGAACGGTAATTAATAAGCAATGCTAATAATAATAATATCACAAGGGGATAGGACTTCAAAACTATGATGTTCTTCCTGTTTTTTTATTCTACCTCAATACCCATGTGGTTCCATTTAAATTGAAACTTAGTCTTTTCCCCTATTCCTTAGAAGAGATGTGTCAAATTTGTTTGATAAAAACGCTAATATAAAATGGAAAATACTAAGGTGGCCACCCTTTTTAAAAATCTATATGGTCACTTTCTTAAGTTGAAATAAATCAATTTTAACATGCCTATAATTATAAAAAAGCTAAGTTTAAATAAAATATTAGAATCTATTTTATATTTTTTCCTAGAAATTTAAACTGGTTTTGTATCAAGTTGGTTGAAGTCACTTTCATAATCATAGACGATTGCCAAACCGTAAGTCATGATCTCTCATAATATTTCATAAGAGAAAACTACAATTATATGTGCTTCCAAAAATTGTACATATTTAGTAAGTTTAGTCATTTTTTTGGCTCAATCTCGAGTGAATAAAGAGTATATATTTGGTGTACCAATCTCATTTGCTATAATTCCACAAATAACCATAAACCAAGTTCCAAATCCCATAATCTCAAATGGTATATTTCTAGAACGTCTATAAAATTTAATGGTGCCGCATTTAATGTTGGTTTATCAAAAGATCCATGGAACTTGCAGAATCATGGATTGGGACTCAAGTTTGACGTACCTGCTTTGGATCAAGTGTTTAGTAGCCTTTGTATTAAACGTAGAAATAATGACACAAAAAATAATTGGGGAACTTTTTCAGTAATAAATGCAATAACGGATGAAACATGTCCTGCATAATTAATACCAATATTCTGTAAAGTATTAATAGGTCAAGATTAGTTAAAGATACTTCCTATAGCTTCTCATCACGACTCTATCTAAAGGAAGCTCACAAAGAGTATAACCAAGGGAAAATATAACATCATTCATATTTTGAACCATTTTTAAAATTATTGTATTTTTAACATAACTAAGAACTTCACTTTTTGCTACTGTATACTTGAACGTATGTATAATTTCTTAACTGTGCTGTCGTATTTTTAGGTGTCCAAGAAAACGAAAGTTTCATATGGACGAGGCTGTATTTAAATACTCTTTCTTTACAATTTCACTCTCTTCTCTCACGCCAGTGAGGATGCACTCCCTCTACAGCCTACCTTGCTCATCAATACCCAATTAGTTTGAAAATGTGTGGATATCCTGAACTGGTAGTGTGACGTTGTCACAGACAGGAAACTAAGGAAGACTGTTTGGGCTCACCTAGTCTGGTCCCTTTTGATTGGTCTGCTTCACGACTCAGAAAACACGCGCGCTCCGCAACACATCATGTATCCAACTAACCGTCCGTGGCTCGAGATACAACTCCAAGCTAGACTCGAACATGTGAACATCGAGATGCGCAGACCCATATGCGCCAACGATTGTGTTCTGGTGTAATAAGACCTATCCACCGGCGCATGATTTTGAATAATTACGTGGCTAAACGAGACTGTTCTCGAAACATGTGCACGCCCCTTCCCCCTGTCCCAACTGTGTTTCCCGCTGTATGTGAACACGTGACAGACTTTGTTTTGTATATAACGGCTGGACTGTGTAGTGATGTCACTCATTTCTCTGCGCTCAATTAGGTGAGGCACTTTGTCTTAGCTTTAGACTTAGTTTATATTTCGACGTATCTAAATTATGTTTGGCTCTTCATGTTCTAAATTTATATGTTTCGGCTTTATTTATTTAAACGTGACTCAGAATTAAATTCACTAGAGACTGCAGGATTTGCCTGTCAGCCATTATGGATTACTTGATATTTAAACTCTGTTTCTTTTTGCTGGCCCGCCTTGTCCGCCTCACGGACGGGTTTGGGGTTTATTACGCCGCCATCTTGGGGCGCTAGTTATCTTATTTAAAGTTAAACTTATTGAAATGTTTGGTTTGCTTGTCAAAGTTTTAAGGGTTTAGTCTTTTGTAATAAATGAACTTGTTGTTCAACTCTGGGGCCGCGAGCCCGCGCACTTAGCGCTTCGGCCAGGTTAATAGTTAGATTGATCTAATTTAAATGGTGTCTGTTAAAACTGATTAGGTTGATCTAAGTCATCGATTGTTTGTTAAATTTTCTCTTTTGCGCCTTGTAATGGCAGTTAGTAATTATTCAGCGTACTCATGTCGATTTTGTATCGGCATCGATGAGTTGTGTACACCTTTACTATTTGTCTTTATTTAACTTTTCTAGTTAGGTTAGTCGCCTTCTGCGCTGGGTCAATTCTATATGTATTTATCTCTTATTGTCTTACTGTTTTCTCTCAAAGACCCGCCTCGGTGGCGTAGTTGGCTAACGCGCTAGTCGTGTTGAGCTCGACCGCCGAGGACGGGGAGATCGAGGTTCGAATCTCGGTCGGGTGAACTGGGGGTGGTTTTTCCTAAATGGTTTTCCACTCTCCCTCCACGCAAATGCGGGTTCACTTCCTCTAAGTTTAATCCTCCCAATTCCTAATCCATTAGCGTAATTAGTACTTAGGCGTATAACCCGAACGGGTAGTAAGACGCGTTGCTAAATATTATTATTATTATTATTATTATTCTCTCAAAGACTTGGGGTCTTACCCCATTATTTATTATTTCTATCTGTCCTTGTTGACTTTTCACTCGACTATTCTTGGTATGTCTCACTCTCATTTTCTACGAGTTGTATGTTATGAATAAAAAAAACTCTCTTGTAATCAACCTACCTTTTATTTATAGTAAGAAACAGATAATGTAGAAACCCTTGGTTGAGTTTAGTCCACACCATTTGGAATAGAGATTAGCCAGTTCTTAGTCAATGATGACGTGTGATACAACTGGGTAAAAACTCGGTGACACCAACAATATTTTGTTAGTTAAATATACATTATATACTAAATTTATTTCACATCATATAATGAGACTAAGTTCCTTGGAGAGTGATTTAACCGTATAGGAAAAGTCAACGCCGGTTATGCTGGTACGTAGGTTCAACATTATTGACTAATGGCAAAAATCAATATGGAAAACAATCAAATGACTTAATTATTCTTTATATCCCTTAATTTTCTTGGAAACAATTATATGTATCAAATATTTGTTATTGTCTCTTCTTTTTACGAACAGGTTTTTTTTAGTCTAGTATTTGTGTTGGTGAGATATATTTTGGGATAACCTGTATATAGAAATACATGAAATATTTGGATTATTACTAAGAGTAATTTCTTAGTAATTATATAAATACATAATACACAGTAATATCTTGTTGGAATACATGTAATCTCTGGTACAAATGGTTCGTAATTCAGGTGACATTACATGACATTAATCCTTATTGGTATTTGAGTGTCACTTAAGGGTCGACCTTAGAGCACCAGGAAGTATGGTATTCTACCAATAGGTTATTTTATATTAAATATAAATCACATAAATCAATTTAGTTGTATTTGTTAAAAAGCATCCAAATTTATTATTTAATATAATAATCAATTAAAAAATCGTTATAAAGGGATTGCCTATTGCACTTTTATAATCTTGCTTGGACGATTAAAAATTAAGTTAGAATTACTATCACCGCTCAGTACATTTTGACTACTAATAATTTAGTAATTTACATAATGCAAATCATCCATCGCAACTTTGTATCGTTGATTGTAAAAACCACAGTGATCTATGAGACTCAAGTCATTTGGCGATATCAGCAACCCTCTGGCCCTCATGGAATGATGAATCAATAAGTATCCAGCCCTAAATAGTTAAAATAAGATGACCCTTCAACAAGAAGTGTGCAGCTCCACTTCTATTAACTTTTGGGAATCAAGAAAAAACCGTTTTAAAAATTCATCATCCATAGAATGTCCTTTTATTTAGCATATAAAATAGATAATAGCACATTATATGCAGTCACTAGCATTTTGGTATTTCACAACTTGGCAGCAAAGGGTTATTTTCATCCATGGAGCTGCACCCTTTTTGCACCAAAAACATAAAAAATGTGAGAGATTGAATAAAATATTTGATCAATTTAATAGAAAAAAACTTTTTATTTTGCTACTTTCATGTAATAACCCATAACAAAACAAACAACAAGACACTAATAAAGAAACTGAAAATAAAAAAAATTTCAACTTTTGGCTTATACTGAGCTTGTATTTAACTATTCAACTGCAAGTTCAACATTCTGATAATCGTCATAGGTTTCCGAACGTTTTCTCCTTCGGTATTGTCACTTTTAGGTGCTTTATAATATCATATTTCAGCAGGATGTACTTAACGTTCAGCTAAATACATTACGTCTTTATATTTGACCTTATTTACTCGAAGAGTAGAGGTGTAGGTGATGACACTTGACTTAACTGGAATGCTTTCATTAACATTTCTCTTAAAGTTGAAAGAGTTGTAGACTGGAAGGGAAGCAGACACACATGACAATACTAAGTTTTGGTTGCCCTTACTGTATTCAAATTTTTGATATTTTTAAATCATGTGTCGTTATTTTTGCGCATTAACACTTTTTTAAGTGTCCTTAATTATGTTCCGTAAAGTTTAGGACTATATTTTGGCTTACAAGATAAGATATAAAGGTTTTAGATGATTGTTGAATGTTCTGCACTTACTGTTTTATTTCTTCATTATTATTTAAATTTCTTGATATTTTCTTTGCCTAATAGCCTTAACATTTCTTTTTTTTATGTTCCTGCACCATTTAGATTATCATCAATATCTTCACTAATGTAATTTTTTTCAAGGTTAATAAATTCCAAATGAACTACGACTAAAAGGATCCGATAAACTATCACTATGGCCATTCATTTTTACAATCAAACCCAAAGAAATTAATGTTTATTCCTACTAAATTTCAGCTTTAAATAAACAACAGAAAACAAAATAAAACATCACAATAAACAAATACTTATTTTAATTGGTGCAAAAAGGATGCAGCTCCAGAGCTGTCCCCTTATTCCATCAAACAACTATGGATACAAGTACAGTTATTGCCATTATTTTAATGGGAATATATATAAATATATATAAAGAAATACTTTATATATATATAAATATATATAAAGTAATACTATATAACTAATATTGGCCTAAAATGGAGCTTCATCCTTTTTGCTGCAGGGTTTTCGTTTCTCTTCAAAATCATTTATATTACTGTTCCAAGAAAATCTGGTCTTTTCCCAACTTTAATTTGGCAAAAAAATACTGCTCAATACATATTACAGATCGGAAAGTTATCTTTGAAAGCAAACTCTTTCAAAAGAGTTTGAGTATCTTATTAGGACCATAAAAATAACTTAGCCTCTCTGTCTAGCAAGCCCAGTCTGGTTTGAATGCAAAGATTGAAATATTCTACAAGGGGAACGTAAGCTCTTTGAATTTTAAAAGTCAAATAATACATATATAGTACGCTTTAGTTAGTAAATTGCAACCATTCCAGTGAATTAATTGTCAGTATACCGGGCCGCGAACCGAGCGGTCCCAGGTTTGATTCCATGCTAATACCATGGATATTTTTCCCACAAGGGGAACTATCTTAGAGGTCACAAGGACCTATTAAAATAGGGTTAAGTTAGTTTTAAGAGTTTCCACCGGTCCCACAACCTCATATTCACTATCACCATCATCTCATCTCATCGGGACATGGAAAGAGCGTCCACGGAAAGGATGAACTTTTGGTACATTTGGGTGTCCCCAGGGCAACGGTACACTATTACTGGCTAATATTTCCACAAAATGGGATACAAGTAATATATATATTACATAAACGCTTAAATATATATTAATATATAAATAATCATTAAATACAAATATTATATTAATAATTAATATCACTAAATTAATTATTAATTTTGAATTTGAAAATATATATTAAAATTATACATCAAAACCTGAACAAGTGAATAAAGGTATCAGGCTTTTTCGTCGTTGTTGAAAGTGTCGTTAAAATGAGGCTAAAATCTCAGGAAAAACTCAGTTCTGTCATAAGAAAGAAAAAGTAAAGAAGGCAAAGCTGAGATTCATCACTACATTAGTTAATTTACGTCATCACCATCAGAAAATCATCAGATGAATTTCATAATGTAACATTCTGACTGATTTTAATATTTCAAAAGATTGTAAATTAAATAAAGAAATGATAGTGTTAAAGAAATAATTGTTAATTTTTAGTTTCAGAAATCATTACATAAATCAGTCTATGTCTCGTCTAAGAATGAAAAAGGTATCAGGTATCTTGCAGTATGAAAGAGGATGAATTTGGATATCAATTTAGCATAATGGTATCTCGTGATTTATTTTTTTCCTAAACTGACGGTTACATCGATTCATGTGATCTGTATCTTTACTAACCCACCTCAAAACCGATCTTTTGAAGTTAGTTTTTTTTTAAATCATTGGTTTGAGTGTATCTTTATTTATGTATTTGTATATAAATATGTATTGATGGGTGTAAATATTTAGGTATCTATATATATATATATATATATATTTGTGTATATAAGTATAAACTTGTGTATATATCAATTCATATTTTTATACATATATGTTTGTATTAGTGTATATATTTATAAATTATTGTGTGTGGGTGTATATATTTATGTGCAGGTGTGTATTCATAAGTGTATATATACATAAAATTATGAATTTGGGATATATATTTTTGTATGTATGTATAAATGTGATATTTATGTGTAGGTGTGCATGGGTTAGTGGTCATCTGTATGTATATATGTATATATATATACATATATATACATATATATATATATATACATATATATACATATATATATATGTATATATATATATATATATGTACATGTTACGTTTTTGAAGCATTAAATCACGTTAATGATGGTGTGGAGCTTTAAAAACGTAAACACTTGGTATTTTACTTGGATAAACTCGATGATTTCTATATAAATAGTTTTTTTAAATTTTACATATTGCAAGCCTTTTGTCTTAAAATACGCAAACTTTGGCGTAGATATCTCTAAAACTAATTTTAAAATTGGCTTAGGTTTGCTAACTTAAGGAAATTTTAGGTAGTACACCTTAGCACTCTTTTACAAAATCCATATTATTTGATATCCTAACGCATTATAAATGTACTGTACATAGCCTACTTAGGCAAAACTTAGTTGTGCTTTCATACAAATTGTAAGCCGTATTTACTAAGCCTTGTAATCACTAGTTAAGTATCTACTAAACTAAGCTACAGTACATAAAAATTGGCAACTTGGTATGAGCTATTAGGATTACCAGTAGAAGTCCAATTTACCTTGTTGTAAAATTTATAATGAACGTTTGAGACTGTACAATACTCCTTACATGTTGATAACACGAATGACAATATTTATATACAAATGTGTCTTCTAAGTACAAATATTACACAACATTAGTTTATATCTTCTCTTTTAATCGGTCACTAAAGTCAGTGGATGTGAGGGCATTGTTGTGTTATAGTGTGTGTCGAATATTATCTTGTGTTAGTTAATAAGGCTCAATATTTGGCCTCGTTACACAGGATGAAAGGAGGGAAGGGTGGGTTGAAATTTGTATGGCAACAGGTTCGACACTAAAGTCTAGAAGCATTTAGATGTTAAAAACAACAATTCGGCACTGTTCAGAAACGGAAACATATGTCAACTACCCTCCTCTGCTTTACAGAACATTGTTGAGATCATTTCTAGGAATAAAGCAAATTCAACTAGAATATAATATGATGATGGCTTTTGTTTTGTTTTTCTTAGAAATAAATACACACACTGATGGTAAAATTTTGGGAATGGTGGTGTTAAAATGTTGGCAGGATGTACGTGACTGCATTTCCCTAAACGGCTACTACCCATATTATCCTCACGCTGATGCTGGTATACTTATATTAAATGTTCCTTTCTTACCCACCATTCATGGATGTGTAGTAAAATGATTAGCAATAAAACAATACCTTTATTAGGTAATTTTGTACTTCGCACAAAGTGATTCCATGCTGTGTTTATTATATTTTAGATTTTTAGATACAGGTGGTAGCGTAATAATTGATGCCCATTATTCTCTCATACCAACGGGCTTTTTTTAGAGTTTGGGATTTTTCTCATAAAGATGGCATATTGCATACTAAAACTAAATTTATAACGACAGGCACGTGATTGTGGTGTGTTGATTACTTCTGGTACCACCTACTTGCAAAATATAAGAAACATATTTAAAGAATTTTGGGGGTAGCACATAAGTAATAAGCATGCGATGTTTAATCTTTGTACCCTATCCGAAAGTCCGAGAAAAATTGTGAGCAGACCAACAAACCACATGGCTTTTATTATATATGTTTACTTTCTCACTATCTTATAGGTAGAGAAAATATTGTGATCGTCAAAAAAATCACACTCGAGATTTTGATGAATCTAGACGCTAGACCCCCCGAATCTGAAAAAGTTGTTTTTGAATTTCCGTCTGTCTGTCTGTACCTCCGAATAGGGCCTGAACTGATTTACAGATTGCGCTAAAACTTGGTTTATAGGTGTTTCATAGATTTACTCCGAAGAATTTTTATAATTAGATATCAAACCCTAAAATTAAGGTTAGTTTTCTAAAGAGAGGAAAGAGAAAGAATCAATTTTATCAAAATTGGTTGTAAAGATTTTGATAACATTTTATTTCAAAAAGTTTATAAATATTCTAAACAAAAATGGATAGTCTCAATATTTCGGCAAAATGACTTTAAGGCCTCCGGTCTGATGCGTAGATTCTCATTTTTTATCATATTTCCAAAATTATTAGATATATAAAATTACGTAGCTTTACAAATACGTAGATTTATTTATAATATACAAATTTTATTCTAAACATATTTTTTTTAAACCAATAACTTTAATGCTATACTAAAATATTTATATTTTAAAAATTTTTGAAGTCTAAAGGTAAAGTATTGCGATCGAAAAAAAAAATTAACCTGAAATGTTGATGAATGTCGACGTTTCATGACACCCTGAACCCTAAAAAGTGCTCTTCGCAATGCCGTCTGTCTGTGTGTCTTTTTAACCCCAAAATTAAGAGTGGTTTAGTAAAAAACGAAAAGATATAAAACCAATTTTCTCTAAATAGGCTCTAACGATTTTGATTAAAATTCGTATCTAGGCGTTGATTAAAATAAAAAATAAACTGGCTATTTTCATTTTCCCATGACAATGACTTTTAGTATACTTTACAGAAGCGGATCTTTCCGTATCTCTGCAACTATTTGAGATACTAAATAACTTATCATCGATAAATTGTAGCACTATTAAAAATAATAATCTTCTACATAAAATATATTTTTACAAAACCAACAGTTTCTGTGATAGTGGCAAACATATTAATACAATTTTGTGAGCTTTAGTTGTAAAGAGATACTACTTAAGTCTTAACGCAATAACTCTCAAGTGCCATAGATTAAGCACAAAAATTATATATTTTCTTTCTTTCAAGCTTTTAGGAGAAATGTTTGTACAATAATTATCTATCTATCTCTATCATTTTAGATTCAATAATCAATAAATATTTACTTATTTTATTTGTCAAAACTTATAAATGAGGAGTTTAGTAGAAATTTAATAACCTTAAGATGTGCAACCCCTAATAAAATGTCGAAAATGTTATACCGGAAGTCGACATTTTAATACGAAGTGTTAACCCTTGGAGACCCAAAATCAATATTTTTACTTTCTCGCTGCCTTACAGGTAGAGCTAATATTGTGATCGACAGAAAAATCGAGCTCGAGATTTTGATGGATGTCGACGTCTCATGACCTCCCAAACCCTAAAAAGTGGTCTTCATAATGCCGTCTGTCGGTATGTCCATCTGTCTGTCAGTCTATACCTCGGGCTGATGCCCAAACTATTGTACCGATTGGGCTAAAACTTAGTTTATAGGGTTTTCATAGGTTAACCCCGAAGAATTTTTGAAATTGGATATCCAACCCTAAAATTAAAGTTAGTTTCATAAAGGGCAGAAAGAGAAAAAATCGATTTTATCCAAATTGGCTTCAACGATTTAGATTAGATTTAATTTCTAAGTTATGATCAATATTACAAACTACAAAGTTACACTCAACTTTTCGTCAAAATGAATTTAAGGGTTCCGGTTTGATGCGTAAATTTTAATTTCTAATTTTATATCCATGAGTCTTTGAGATATGAAATTACTTGTCAATACATGCATGTGGATATATTTATAATAAACATTTTCTACCTGAAATATATTTTTATAAAACCAAAAGTTTTTAAGCTATACACAAATATGTTTTTATTTAAACTTTACCAACACTTAAAGGTAAAGTATTAAGACCGTCAAAAAAATCTAGCCCAAAATGTTGATGGATGTCGACGTTTCATGACCCCCAACCCAAAAAAGTGGTTTTTGCAACGCCGTCTGTCTGTGTGTCTGTCTAACCCTAAAATTAATAGCAGTTTCCTATAGGATGAAGAGAGAAAAACTCAATTTTCTCAAAATCGGCTGTAACGATTCTATCTCTCTCATTCTAGACTCAATAGTCAATAATCACCTATTTTTTGGTAAAAATTTATAAAAGAGAAATTTAATAGCAATGCGATAGCCATAAGATGTGCATCCCCTAGTAAAATGACAGAAATTTTAACTTGAAATCAAAATTTGTATACGAAATGTAGACCGTTTGGAGCCAATTTCGAGATTTTTTATTGGTCCAAATATACAAATGAAGACGTTAATTCTTTAAAATAAAATTATGAAATTTAAAACCATGAATCAAAAAATGTTTTACTTATGTCTAGTGCAATTTGATCTAGGGTTTTCTATTGTATATTATATTATAATTTTTGAGAAAATATATCCATTTCTAAATAATAGAGAGAGAAAGTTCGTGCGGAGTTAAGTACCGTTTATATTTTAAATTTATTTTACGAAACTCTAAAAGTTTTTACTTAGCTCTATGTAGTCTACTAATATGTATTAGTCTATTTATGTGCCTAAACATAAAATAAAATGTGAAAGTATTTATCAGAAAACAGCCAAGCAATAGGTTTTATTGGCATATTTTGTTTTTATTGTATGGTATATTTGACCGGGTGGGACTTTTTACGTCCAGGTTTAGTCACCTTACGTGTAGACCATTGGCCACTCTGTTGGCACAGAACGTTGCCCAGGGTACACCATAGGATGTTGTCTACACGTCGTACCCGAGATGTGATGATGCAATGATGGTCATTATGATGTTGTAGAGGATTGTATTAGGATTATTCCCCTAAAGGGAACAATACCCAAGGTACCAGCTGAGAATCAAACCCGGAACCCCTAAGCTCGTATCCAAGTGCACGGACCACTACACCAAAGAGCCGGTTTATTGAAATATACATTTTTAATGTGATCTTTAATTTAAAAAATTATTTACTATCAATAATTGTTAAAATTTTAATATAACGGTTGATACTATTTTTTATTCCTTAAACTAATTATTGATTCCAATACAAACAATTTCAATAAGGATTAAAGCCACGCAATTTTAAATTTAATTACAAACCTTTCCAAAGAAACTGATTCGAATATTTGTGTTTCGTTTCCACCTAGGCTGAATGAATTAATATATATTCATGTACACTTTGTATACAATGTTTACAGAATTAAAAATAATTATCACATAAACCGAATAAGAATTTCCTTTTGATTTTCAAAACGTTAATTTTGGCTTTCTAACATGCATAAGAAACTCTTACTTAACTCAATTCCAAACCCTTCTTTAAAGAAAATACAAGTTGGAAGCAATTAAAAAAGTACAAAAATCAATTTCCACGCCTATACATCTCATGCGAAGGGTAAGTAATTAATACGGTTCGTTTTGGTGCTATACAGCTCACATAAAAGATGCCGCTGTGATTTCAAATTACAGGTACACACATATAATGATGCACTATGGTTTACAGAAGAACGATTTTTAAAGAGGATATTTTATGAAAAATAAATGTTTTTTTTTTCTATTTTGAAAGATCAGAAGTTAACATTAATGAAAAAAAAAGGGTGGGAAGGGGGGAGAAATAAAAGGTTAAGGACACGCTTTCTATCAAGTTGAATATTTTTTTTAAAAGGAAGAAAAAAAGATCAAAGCATATCTTTGTATTAAGTGAAAATATCGTGGCTACACGAAACTCCCTTGTTTCGAGAATTTAAAACTCGTGGCACGGAGACGTTCAAAAGTGAACTCGTACATATTAACATCAAAAACTAACAAACTGCTGTAGAGTAGTAAGTGAGAATCTATCATATTTTAAACCAATCTAAAGAGCATTTTTCTATCAAAAGTTTGTTTTGAATATCACCATAGGTAAATGCTTTAAAATTGACTTGAATAACTCGAGCAGATTCCCACAGTAAAATGTTATTTATGATTAGTGAAATTTTTTTTTGTTGGATGAAATTTAAATAAAACCGTTTATGAAATGCCTTCTTGTCACACTCTAATTAGTAATAGAGTTCATTTAATCTGGTTTAAAGATCTATAAGTTTTGCTTGAAAACCATGATCGATATCAACGTATACATTTACTTATAAGTTATTATTATTAGCACCGCGTCTTACTACCCGTCTGGGTTATACGCACTTACGCTAATGTGTAATAATAGGGTGATTGTGAGATGAAATGGAGGACCTACAGTTTAACATGGAATCCGACAACGGTGGAGGCCTGGCATTCCTCACATTCCCAGTTTGTGATTAATACATATCTTGTCAGAGGTGAAGGAAAGGTTTGTCAATCAGATAAATATGTGCCGGGACCAAGGATTGAACCCCAGACCCTCAGCACAGAAGTCTGACACCTTACCTTTACTTATAAATCATTTTGTTTTTTGACTAAACGGTTCTTTTTTTAACATGAGCATCCTATACAATCGTAGAAGACTTGGTTCATATTAGTTGTAAGGCATATTTAATAATTAATTTATGTTTAATAATTCCCAAGAATATATTTTATCATAACCGCTGCTCTACTAAAAGTGTAAGCTTTTTTTAATATTATGTATATTACATATTGATGTTAACTTAAATCATCCAATTTTTAATTATTCCTTAACATTTAAAATAATACTAATATAAATATATATTATTCCATGGGAAATTCAGGTTTTAATTAATGCTGGAATTTTTGTTGTTTGTTTATGAAATAATCCCTTTCACAATAAACGAATCAATTATAATAGTTAGGTCTAACTTTAGCCCGGACATTAATATAGTTTTTTTTTAATAATGTCAATTTATGCTAGCTAGTGTATCTCTAATAGTTTAACCGAAAAGGTGATTCAAAAGTAAACTTTGGAACCTTCTAAAAAGACTGAGCCAGAATACCAATGTTCACCCTACTTTAATATCCTTAGCAATCGTATTCATTCGTTTGAGAAGGGACGAGGCAGTGGGCCTCATGTAATTCAGATTTAAAAATTCAGACCAAAAGTTAGTTGGCTTGAATTCATTTGGTCTAAAAGTAAGTTGGCTTAAAAGTCACTTAGCCTAAAGTCATTTGGCCTAAGATCATTTGGCCTAAAGTCATTTGGCACAAAATATATTTGGCTTAGAAGTAATTCAGTCTAAATTCATTTGGTCTAAATTTATTTGGCCTAAAAGTTATTTTGCCTGAAAGTCATGTTGCCTAAAATTTATTTGGCTTAAATTCAGTTGAGCTAAAGTAATTTAGCAAATTTCATTTGGCGCAAAGTCATTTGACATCAAATAGATTTCAAATAAAACAAATATATCTATATTTATAAGTTCACTAAATATCATTTGGCCTATAGGTAGGTTGGCCAAAAGTAGGTTGGCCTAAAAGTCAGTTGGCCCAAAGTCAGTTGGCATAAAATCAGTTAACCTAAAGCCTGTTGAACTAAAGTCAGTTTCCCTAAAGTAATTTTGATTAAAGAGTAATTTGCCCTAAAGCCAGTAGGCATAAAGTCATTTATTCTAGAGGTAATTTGGCCTGATGTAATTTAGACTAAAAAATAAAATAGTAACCATCAGGTGTCCTAGAAAAATAAATACTGTTAGTTTTTTATCTGAATAAAGAGAGCAGAATTAATGGGAGGTGTTTTTAAGATATTTCTAGAAACATTAGCGTTACTGAAAATTTAACATTTGTTATTCTTGCTTTTTAAAATTTAGTTATAAGGTAATACAAATATTTAATAAATTACTTTCTATAAGCAAAACACACACAAAAATGCAACACTAAGTCACTTTTAACTATAATTTACATGTACATTATTTTATCCATTATTAAATTTAAAAAAACACGTTATATGAAACAAATGCCACGTGTGTACAACATTATCAGAATGCTACAAGCTATAAACTTTTAATATGTTGGTTTTGATTACAATAATATAGAATTTAATTTTATGATCAAACTAATAAATTCATATTTCAAATCAGTATTAGATGGATAAGGAAGATTTGAATGGGCTTTAAAATAATACAGTAAGTATTTATCAACGTTTCTCTTATAGTTAAACACAGCAAAATTACAATCTATTTCAACAAATAACGTAGTTCTTATTAATATTGGGCCTTTATGTTTTTAATTTAACAAAGCCCTGTCAAAGATACACAAGTTTTTTTTTATAGATTCTTACACAAATATTCTTCATTATGGACGTTATTATGAATAAATTTTTTTGTGCAAATATTTGAGTATGCGTGTGGATTCATCGTTATAAAGAGTAGTTTAAAGTCCCCTGTAAAATAGCATGTTCTCTCAGAGAGAAACACCTTCACAATAACGGATTTAATCAATAACGGATATTGCTATAGATGCATTTTATACATAAAATTTCCAAATAGTAGGCAGAAACTCCAATAAACAACCTGTAATATATTTAAAATACAGATGTTTGAAATTAATTGTCTTATGTGCAGTGTTAGCAGTCTAACCATTCTCTGCTAAAGAAACAGTTCGATTGACAAAACAGATATATTTGGTCTGTAGTAGCTGCAAAAGGGCCTACAAAAATATGAGATAGGAATTGAGATTTAATCTAAAAGTGAAAATGACAGCCAAGTATCCTGGTTACTAAACGATTGAGAACCGTACATTTATAAATACAAAAAATTATTAAGCTTTAAGCGTACTTTATTGTTTATTTTAAAGTTAAAAAATAAATGTCCATATTTACCACGTCCTTACTGTTTTTGCGTTGAAAGAGAAAGTTCTTTATTATTGGTATTCATATAAATATAATCTTTTTCCAAAAGTGTAAATTCAAAAATGAACTGTATTTTTTTTATTTTGTCATTTAGGTACATATATTTATAATACGTATCCACCTTAGCTATATTGCCCTCATTTTCTTTCAAGATGCCCGTCGTGTCTACTCTCCAATTATCTAGGAACATTTCAAAGTTGTCCCTTTGAAAATCCGATAAGCATAAGCTGAGAAAAAAAAGGCAAGTAAAAAGTATTTTGTGGCCATAATCTTGAAACAAAATAGTGGAATCAAATTTTAACAGTCCCATGTGTTATCTGGACGTCTGAGTTATGTCCATGTATGATTTCAGCACAAATTTCTTAGAGTTTCTTTGTGGGAAGGAGTAACAGACACCAATTCATTTTAATACAGGATGGGGCGGATACAATAAATTTATGCGGTGCGTGCTTACATATTTTCTGACAGGGTTTATTACTTAATAAATCTCTATACAAAAATCCATAGAAGTCAAATCTGGTGAATGTGTAGGTAAATAAACCGGCTTCTGTTTTTCTATCTACCTATCATTGTAGTATCAGTCCGATATTTCTCAATCTCCATGTGATTACAGCTTTGAACAACAATCGTGCTGATAATAATGGATATTGTTTGTACTAAATTTATTTCTTGGAGCATTACAGGTAATTCCTCCGACATAAGCTTCTTACATTCTTGTTCAGTAAACGTCCTTTCAATAAAAGAGGGCCAGATTAATTTATCTCCAATAACTCCACAAAAAAGATTGATGCTTCATGGCCGTTGTTATTCGACTTCTCATATCCATCATGGATTTTTACCTCCCAGAATGCATATTGTGCTGATTTGTTAGTAAATTTGACTCATCGGAAAAAAATACGGACTAAAACTAAATTTTTTCTATTCTTACTTGCCGTTGCGACCAACGACAATATTACACCTGTTTCTGAAAATCAACTTCAGGAAGCCCTTGATTTCCCCAAATATGGTAAAGATGGAATCTATGACTGATAAGTATCTTCAAAACACTCCTTTGAGATATTCCATAATAGCGAGATCTACTACGAGAATGTACGTATGGATTAAGGGCTATTACAACTAATACAGCGACTTAATTCATTAATTTCAGCAAAGTCACGCAAGGACACTTCCATATTTTGTAAATTTCTACACAGCTTGGTAACTACGTGGTGTAAAATTTCTCTCAGTGTGTGAATCTCTCAACTTAGTGAGATTTTATTCTCAAAGTGTTTGGTAACTATTGTAAATACATCCATAACTAGTCAGCTTGTAAGTGAGGTATCATGTATTTGAAATAGGAGGAATTTACTGTTAAATCTGAACGTAGGTCTATGAACGTTTAGTCTAGTTGAGACAGAAATTGATCTGTGGGAATCGATGTCTCAAGTATCGCGTGATTTTATGACGTGGGTGTAGGCCCGTTGGTTGGTGCTTTATTCCGTCAACGGATGGATCTTCTGTAGTTAGCAGAATCTAATTTTTGTATCCTAGAGCAGAGCTCTGGGCAGTTGATTCTAAGAGTTTGTTCCAGGCAGTAGTTGTACACAGTTAATGTAGATAGTTATTGTAGAGAGTGAAGGGAAGATGTGTGAGTTCAGCGATGGCGGGTCTTTAGTTACATGAGTACAATAGTAGTTAAGACAGTGGCTATGAAATGGTTAGGATAGTGGTTAGACAGTCAGTCGAGTGGGGGCAGTTGCCCGAGTGTGAATAAGTGTCATCAAAAGGTGTCTTAAGCTTTGGCCATATGCTTGTTTTTATGTGACACCCATTTAGAGGGATTGCCGACTTAAACCGAAATATAAATTTTTATTTAAGCTCACAGGTGACCGGGGGACTATAACGACTGTGTATCAATGCATTTTATTTAATAAACCTAATATTAGTGTTAATTGTCTCAAATTCACTAAACTATCCTAGATAAACCACCCACATTACAGTGACATAGGTGTGATGAATACTTAAGTGACAATCCGACACACAACATCGTGACTCTAAAATCCCGTCCCTCACATATTGGTGTTATTGTGAGGATTTTACTTTCTACATCGTGAGTTAAAGACAAGCCGTCACATTTAGGTAAAGCAGAAGCGGGCTTTTTATACAACAAACTAGGAGTAAGAAACCGGCCTTTACAAGCGTATACAATAATGCTTCTCCATTTACATTTCTTTGTTGTTCACTCTAAATTAAAAATCATATACTCTATCGCCAATTCTTTTTAAATCACAACATTTAAAGAATCAATGCTAAATATCAAGTTTGAACAAAAACCATCAAAACATTTTTGTTTCGTGGCCAGGGACAGATAGAATGAGTGTTAGACAGACAGACATGGGGACAAAAAGAATTGTAAAATCAATTTTATTTTTTTTCTTGTTCACATAAATGTTTTTTATAATCTTGATTTTTTTTTTCACGATTACAATACTTTAATTTTATATGAGAAAGTGAAAAATTCACTGTGTAAATTTGACCAAAAATAAGTTGCCCTAAAGTTATCTGGCCTATAGTCATTCGGCCTAAATGTCAATTGGCCAAAACATCAGTTGGCATAAAGTCATTTGGTCTAAAGTTATTTGTCCTAAAAGTCAGTTGGCTTGGATGTCAATTGACCTAAAGGGAGTTAGCTTAAAGTTTTTTGGCCTAAAAACATATACTGCATAAAAGTAAATTGACTTAAGGTCAGTTGCCCAATATTCAATTTGTCTAAACTCAGATGGCCTAAGAGTCAATTTGCCTTAAGTCATTTGGTACTAGGCATATTCCATTTACACACACACACACACACACACACACACACACATATATATATATATATATATATATATATCGCGAACCCGTTTGAGAGACATAATTAATGTCTAGCTGGAAGGCAGCTAAGAATAAAATAGCCAAAGCTATTATTAATGCTTTTTAGTAAGGATTACTCCATCTAGATATCATATTCTGAAAATTGAAAAATGACACCTGGACACGAGAAAGGTCCCGGGTTCGATTCCCGTTTCCAGGTGTCATTTTTCAATTTCCAGAATATGATAGACAGTTTTTAATATTATTTGTATAGCAAATCTTTAATTGACATCGTATACTACTTAAAAATAGAAGTCAATTCAAAGATATGTTCTATTAATCATAATCAAGCCTATATGAAGTGGTATCGCAAAACGTATATATTTTCTAGGGGAGAGTCCATTTCAGTAAAAGAAATGGTGATTAAATTAGGTTATTTATTATCACAATATAATCCATTATTATTGTAACAAATATGCATCTATAAATGTTTGCCCTTTTAAAATTTAATATACAATATTACGGATAGCATTTAGCAACAAGCAACCATGCGTCTTTTTTTTAACTATTAAAGGGTCATTTCTATGCAGTAAGTAAATATGCAAGTATGTCATCCATTGTGCTGCCATCTACAGCTGTACAAACATAATTCCATTTTGTAAATTAATTTTCTTCATTTAGCATTATATAGCCAACCTTCGGAATGCATTATTTTAAATAAATATCAGTCATTTAATGACAAGCAACAAGCACTCAAGCTATACAATTTCCCGCCTTGCTTACCTAAAATTTTCTTATTTGTGTGTGTAATAGATATTTATAAGCTAGTTAAGTATTCATTTTTATGCTATAAGCTGTGGGTTATTTTGTTTTAGGAAGATGACTGGGTGGATCTAATAAGGAACAGTCACCGAAAAATTGAAATGAAAGTTACAAAAATAACAATGTCTTTTATGAACAGTTCCACTGGATATTTGGGAGTAAGCAAAAAATTTGACAGTACTAGCAAGAAATCAATCTGGTTCCAAATATAAGAAATAAATTTAGGTAAATAGAAGCCTTTCATTTTATATGTGAAAATGAATAATGATGCCGATGTAAACTACTCCGAAATCGTCTTTAGTAAAATAGTACTTGATCGTTCAACAACTACAACATTTGCGATGGATAATCTTGTTTATCTTGGGCCTGATGGCAAAGCAAAATCATGTCCTAATCTAGAATATATTAAATATATATTTCATCTTATTATTGAGGATGCAGTACCATTTTATAATTATTTATTTATTGAGGCCCCACTTCCTATTTTTAAAAATAATTCATACATACTTACATACTTTATACATACTATATAAGTATAAATGCACTCTTTATATTTATGTAGATACAATTATATATTACAAATGTAAGGGCAAGATAATTATTCCACTAGCAGGTATTTCCTGAATAAATGTAATTAGTTGTAGATCTTAAGTTAAAAGTATTAATATTTTTAAATATAACTATTTATATCGAGACCTGGTTTCAAAGATTATATATTATCTCTTATTACAATAATAATGTGTTTTAAACCTCTATTACATTTATCTAACAGATCTACAAACAATTACATCGATAATTCCAAAAATAATAAAGTCAGTCTCTTATTGATCCTTGTGTGTTATGTGACGTTGGCTACTGCTTATTAAAGGTTCATAGGTATTGGGTGAGAGGATAAAATCTGTTTCCCTAAACTTTAACACCTATTCGCAGGTTTTGTGTTATGGATTATAGACCAATTTGAGGGTTTTAGGAGAAATTCTGGGGTTTATTGAGTAAGTAGAACAGGTTTATAATTAATAATCTCTTGGGCCTGACACTTGGATATATTTAAGCTTAATATTGATTATAATCGGATCGTTGGTTCCCTTCTATTCGTCCTCTTTTCGTAGATAGTATACTCTTGCAAGCTTTGTCTGTATACTGGTAAATAAGGTTAAGACTAATAACCTAATAGGGTTTAGTGGGTGACGCAAGGCCTCTAGCTAGGTTATATCTAAGGAACCTGCTCATGGGGTCTCTGTGTAGAGGAAAGAGGTTATGGTTGTTTGAGAAAGGGGGTGGGAGGGTTAGAGGATGACCACTATCAGATGAATACTAGGATTAAGTAAGCTCACATTGGTGAAGGAGACGAGAGGGTGAATGAGGGTCTGTTTCTAAAATAAGCAGACGCTATTTTAAATAGTAGAGTAAAACCATTAAAATACTATATTTGTTAACATATTTTGATCTACTTTGGTTATTTAAAATTTCCTTGGCTTTATTTTTCATATTATTAAAGCTGAGTTAAGAGATAAATTAAAAAATTAGGTTTATATTTAAACATATTCAAAAAAATTTATAAAAAAGTGTCTTAGTTAACAATGTGATTATACCAAATACTATAGTTAATATTTTACTTCATTATGTAGTAAATTATTGGCTAGTGAAACTAAATAAATTGAAGAAAACTCATTAATTAGAGGTTTTGTTCCTCAATCTTTCTATAATTCACACCATGGTCCAGATTCAAAGTTATCACCTCGACCCCATTCTGATAAGTTTTTACCTAAATACAAAATATAATTATTTAGCTATTATAAGATAACATGAATATATGTTTTATACTATAAAATAATGTTTATATTCAATACAAATGAAATACTTAATTCTAAAAATAATGTATTCAGTGTTGCAAATTATTTCGAAATTCTTGAAGATATATTTAAAATAATTGGTACGGAACCCCACCCGGACTTTCTCGCTCTATTATTTAAAATGGAGATATATACTTAAAACTGGTAATATATGTGAAACGAAATAATATACACTAGCAAACCCATGCATAAATTGCACTATAAATATTTTTTAAAAAAGGTTGAGTACCTGTTTTAAGTTTTATTATTTTATTTTTAAGGAATTAATGTTCTCATTTGTATGTTTGGACCAATAAAAAAGATCGATTTTGGGTCCACAAGAATCAACACTTTGTATTGAAATTTTGAATTACGGATATAATTTTCTACATTTTATTAGGTGTTGCACATCTTCTGGTCATTACATTTCTAATAAATTCCACATTTTTAAATATCGACCATTAGAAAATAATAATAAATACTATTGGGTCCAAAATGGAGACAGATCTTTGTTGTACAAACATTTTTCTTAAGATGTTTCAGGAAAAATAACATAAACTTTTTGAGAGACATATTTTTAATTACTCTATGGCATTGGAGAATTATTGGGTTAAAACTTAGGTAGTATCTCTTTACAACCAAAACCCACAACATTGTATTAATATATTTGCGAATCTCTCAGAAACTGTTATATTTATAAAACATATTTCAAATAAAAGTTTTTATTTTAAATAGTACTACGATTTTGCAATAAAAATTTATTAATCATCTAAAACATTTGCGTAGATATGGTAGTTTCGCTTCTATAAAGTACTCTAAAAGTCATTTTCATAGAAAAATTAAATTAGCCATTTTATTTGTGATATTAATCAACGCCTTGATACAAATTTTAATCAAAATCGTTAGAGCCGGTTTTGAGAAAATCTGTTTTTTCTCTCTTTTCGCTTTTTAATAATCTTCTTTTAATTTTAGGGTTAAACAGACACACAGACAGGTGGCATTGAATAAACCACTTTTTAGGTTTCGGGGGGTCATGAGACGTCAACATCCATCAACATTTCAGGCTTGACTTTTTTTTACGGTTGCAATACTTTACCTTTAGTGTTTGAAAAGAATATATATATATTTACGTATAGCTTGAAATTTGTTGGTTTCATAAAGCTTGGTTCAGATAAAATATTTGTATTATAAATAGCCCTACATATTAGCAATGATAAGTAATTTCATATCTCAAAGAGTTATGAAGATATAATGACAAATATGAATTTACGCATCAGACCAGAACCCTTAAAGTCATTTTGCTGAAATATTGAGAGTATTTATTTTGTTTGGAATATTTATAAATGCTTAGAAATGAAATTTAATCAAAATCGTTATAGCGGATTTTGAGAAAATCGACTTTTTCTCTTTTTGCCCTTCAGTAAGCTACCCTCAATCTTAGGGTTAGATATCCAAATCCAAAAATCCCTTCGGGCAACCCTATGGAAACCCTAGATACCAGACTTTAACCCGATTAGTAAAATAGTTTAGGCTCTATTTGGAGGTACAAACAGACAGACAGATGGAAATTCAAAAAAACACTTTATCGGATCGGATTAGGGTGGGGGGGGGGGG